>ML976675.1:501058-540513 GCA_010015655.1 Bimuria novae-zelandiae CBS 107.79 | reverse complement strand
TAGAGCTCTCCGCTAACGTTAGACATCTCCTTGAGATCCTTAATAGTCCACTTCTCCGATATGGCTACCTCTTGAGCCTGCTGATAATCGTAGCGATCTTCCTCTGGCTGCTGGGCGACTAGCCAGTTGAAAAAGTCCCTTACGGTTGCCCTTGTGTCTTCCTGGCCGCTTACAGGGCTCGAACTCGGTACTGGGATGGCGAGAGCGCTCCCCGGCGTACGCGGACGTTGACTTGGCAAGGGCGAGTAATACTGTTGTAGCTGCTGTAGCTGCAACGGAGGAGCTCCCTGAGGATAAGCAGCAGCCACAGGATATGGCGGATTGGCTACCTGAGGAGCCACTGGCATGGCTGGCTGGCCAAATACGCCCAAGTTTGACTGCAGCTGGGCCCCATCGCGCTGGAGCTTGAGTAACTCATGCCTCTCGTCGCGCCAGCGAGCCTCATCCTTAGCTCTCTGCTGCTCCCTCTTGCGCTCACGGAGTCGATGGTTACGCCAAAACTCCTTCTCGTTATCGCTCTTATCGCTATTAGAGTCATCGCGACGCTTCTTCTTGCCTCTCCGACGCTTTAACTGGTTACCACCGCCAGCAGGGCTCCGCCAGTAGTCTATAAGAGTAACTGGCGGCGCGAGGAGCTCTGCCTGGCCAGCAACAATCGCGTTCGCCCAAGACTTCGAATCGGCAGCAGCAATAGCGTAGTGTTCGAAGCTAGGCGTTACCCAGCACCAATTTTCGAAGTTTGTACACTCACTGTTACGACAGAGCTAGTGCTTGTGGATATGTCTCTCCTAGTCCTGCGCCGACGCTAAACTATCAACGCGCTGTATAGCTCTCGCCTCGTTAAGAAGCTGTTGCTGACGACGCGAGTTCCTCTCTGGTAGTGGCGTCGCTGCTTTACCTATATCGGACGATGGCTCGTTGAACGATTGGTTACGCTTGAAGGCTTTCTCAAGAGCCCTGGACCTAACTCGCACCTCGACGCTCACCTCTATAAGTCGAACGCCAGGCGTTTTAGAGACCTGATAGTCCATGGCTTTGTGAAGCTTTATCTTCTCTACCTGGCTGAAGTTGGCCAGCGTTATCAGGACTTTTCGTGTCTTTATACCCGCTCGAAAGCCCACTGTACGACTCTTAATCTCATAATCGCGCCTATTCAGTTGAGCCTCCGGCTGCTCTAGCATCTCGTTTACGACTTTCTTAACGTTATCGAGCCACCACATAAAGCGATCGTGTCGCTCTGGAGCGCGGTGAACGGCGCTCTTGCCGTTAACGATAAGCTTATAGTCCACCTCTACGTCAAACTCAGGCTGTGGCGGCAGCGACGATATGCTAGCTGAGCGATGGAGCGTAGGAGGGAGCGCGCGAGGCGTGACAGGCCTCTCTGGCAACGCGGGCGGGTCGACGGCGGGCTTAAGGCCCTCAGGCTGCTGTAATGGCTGCTGAGGTAGTAGCGGCGGCGGCGATGACTGTAGCACGATTGGCTGCTCTTCTGGAGTACTTTGTGTAGTAACTTGAGTAGGGTGCGCTAGAGGAGCTGTTGTAGCTGCTTTTGCTAAGGCATAAGTTAGTTGTTAGTTGCTCTACCTAGCGGACTTTCTTACGCTGTACGCGCGCCGTTAATCCTTTATTACCCGCTGAACGCCCCCCAGTAGGCTTACGGGTCGTTAATGGAGTCTGCTTCTGGGTCTTACGCCCCCGTACGGGTACCCCAGCGACGGCAGCTTGCTCTGTGAGCTTCAAAGGGGCCCTACGCGCCCTCTGTGGCCGATCAGCAGCCATATCGTCGGACTACTCCACCAAAAAAAAGCGTCAGTATAGCCCTATATACGTATTTATACAGCTTCAAGTCTTACGGGCGAGTATTCTACGGATGGTGGGCCGTTATCAACGCGTCATAGTCAAATTCACGATTTGTATGGGAGTTTGGCGGGGGCGGGCGCGAATTTCGCGATGGCGCCAAGATTTCTACCGATTATTGCACGCGATAGATTGGGTACACGGACACGTTAAGCGAGCTGTCAGTATAAGCGAGTGGTCACCCCACTAACTTTTCATCGCCTTTATAGTGACTTAACACAACAACGCGATATAATAATTATATATAATTACTATTATAAATTAAGTAGTATTTATAGTACGCTTTACACACGTTCGCGCGTTATACCTAGTCTCTCTGCAGCGGCTGCAGCGCGCTAAAGCCTGCCAACTAGCACCTAATTACGCCCTACCTTAACGCGTTTCGCTCTCTAGCTGCTGCTTAACGTCCTTTTAAGCAATAATCTCTTCTACCTCTACCTTTATAAGGGTGCCTTATTTCTATATCCGCTTCTTTTGTCGCTTTCTTCGTGATGTAGCTGCCCTATTTACCTATTTAAGCCTCGCGATCCGATCGCGCATAAGCGTACTCTTATAAGCTATTACTTTAGCGCCCTTTTTAAGCTAATTAAGCGCTATAATAATAGAAGCAAATAATAAGCTTTTATATCTTTAAATCTTATTACGTATTAAAGTTAATTAAGCTTCTAGCTCGCGCGCGTTACTTAGTGTTTTAGCTTTTTAGAGGGTAACCTTTAGCGCAGGCGGTGTAGGCGTGCGAAGCTTTATATTAAGCTTTAATATTACTGCCTCTAGATCGTGTGGGACTAGGCTAGCGCCTCGAAAGCTTGCGCAGATATTCTCCTTTATAATTAATTACTTATAGGCTACGCAGAAGGCTAGTAAGAACTCTAGCTTTATAATATAGCTAATGTGGTCGCGTATTAGGCTCTTAATCTAGCGGCTGTACGCGCGCTTCAATGGCAAGAAGTAGCTTATATTAAGTAGCTATAGAAGGTGCGACAAATATAGTAGCATATAAAGAGTATAAATATTATTCTCCTTGTAAAGCTACTAGAATTTAAGCAAGTTATAGCTCTTATAGCTATTAAGTATAAGTAGCTAGCGCGCGCCTACCCTACGCTCTACTATATGCTTAATAAAGTATCTTAGCCACTCTACTCTAAGCTTATTAGTAGTCTAGCTATTATCGCTTACTATAAAGGCCTAGTCGCGCGGTATATTGTCGTCCTCGTACTAGGTAGAGAGGTGATACTAGCTAGGGAAGATAATAAAGGGCGGGATCGCCCACCTAGTAGTATTAATTCTATAAATTGCTGTAGTCCACCTATAATTGCCTAGCTAGATAGCCTTTAGCCTGCCGCGTCTCTCTAAACCTGTAATAACAAGCTAAGACGATATCTTGCCTATTATAAAGCCAGTCTTGTTAAAATTGTAGGTATCCTAATCACAGATACCGTAGGTAGCTTTAGTACGCGCTATAAGGTTGAACCACGCCTTAATTATCTCTAGATCCTTATATAGAGCTCTCTGTTAATTGTACGGCTAATTAAATTGTGTAGTAAGGTAATCTGTTCGCTTAACAAAGTTGCGCGGCCATAGTTAACCAACCTAGCCAGCGCTGCGCTTAGCGAGTAGCTTATCTACTATATCTCGTATAGCACCTAGGGTAGGCGCAAACCCTCGCGAATCCAAATTAAGTATATGCCTAATAATTACCTCCTCTTCTAGCTTAGTAAGCTTTTTTAATTTAGGCTAGTAATTACGTCGCGTAATAATTCCTGCGCGTTAGTTGCGTAGTGTACTTTAAGGGACATTATAGATTACTGCAGCGCGTTGTTCGCTTTAGATCTGGTCTTAATTAATTGCTAAGATAGCTAGAAGAATATCTGCTTCGTTATAGAGTATTTGAGCAGGAGGTGGTTGAGCCATTATTGAAACAAGGTAATGTATTGCGAAAAGTTTGGTGGGGTGATAGCTCGCTTATACAGATAGCTCGCTTAACGTAATCCACCAGTGAGCTGCGTACACCAGTGAGCTGCGCACCCCACCAAACGCGTGCGCCTTTTTAACAGATAGCTAAACAATAACTAAATTAAACCTATATAAATATATGTACAAAATATTCCTAATTACTTATACACTAAGTCTTATTATAGCCTTGCATATGGCACTTTAAGCACGTTAGTAGTGCTTGCTAATAGCTCTAAGATGCCTGGCTCTGGACATCTACCTGCGCCCTCATTTCTGCCTCTATAGCTAGCCTTTAACCTTCCTAGCCTGTGAGAGTCCCTCCTATAGCAATATACTACCGTCGCTGTTGCCTCTTTTTCTCTTAGCGATAATTAGCCTAACGTAGCTTAGTATTCTCCTTAGTAAAGATTGTCGCAGAGTGCATCGCTATCTAACATCCTTTTATAAGCTAACTTAGAGCCTAACGTGTAGGGCTCTGCGATTAACAACTAAGGAAGCTACGCAGTAGCTAGGCTTACTACTATAGTTAAGTAACTATATAAGATATCTTAGTAGTCTAGCGCCTCTTACTATTAGCTTCTTGCCTTAGGGGAGACGGCGTTTAGACTATAGTAAGCGATAATAGGACGCGCTTAAGATAGTATAGGATAAGGTCTACTACTTAAAAGCTACTCTTAATTAACTACTCTAAGAAGACTAAAGCCCTAATACGCGTGTAGATATCAAGAAATTCCTGCTTATTAACGTGAAAGATATAATTACGCGCAAGCTTAGACACCTCGCATTCGTACGTAGCTTTAAGTGGCGCGTAGTAAGCAATATCTAGCGGCTATAGCAGATATAAGCTATAAGCTAGCATATAGAGACTAATAATCTTATTCTTTGTACAGAACTAATTAAACTTAGGCGTTGCATAGCTGCTATAGCCATCTAGAATAAGCAGGTAATAGGCTCTAGCTAAGCGCAACGCGGTCTAATAGTTAAAGTGCTTAAGCTATTCTAGGCTAAGCTTATTAGTTATCTAGCCATTATCGCTTACTGCAAGCCTCTAATCGCCTAGGATAAGCCAATACCAGCTAGCTTGGTGTAGCTTTCTAGACAGTATAATAAATGGCAAGAGCGCCCAGCCTAACGCGCTAACACATTTAATTACTATAACCTAGTCGCGATTGCCAGGCTGTATAGTAATTGCTCGCCTAACTCTATTAGAGCTTGTAACAACCTTAGACGTGCTGGCGACCCCCATCATAAATCCTATCTTATCAAAATTATATATATCCTTATCTATTATGCCGTACTTCTGACGCGTGTCCTTAATAAGCTTAAACTAGGCTCTAAACTTAACTAGATCTTAATAGAGAACACGCTAAGCATGCAGCTTCTTATCTTACTTAGTTATAAGCTCTACCTAGCTATTAATAAAGCGTGACACCTAGTTCTTGCTAATAGGCTATAGAGGCGGGATCTAGCCTTAAGCTTAAAGCAGGACGTCTGCTATTTAGCGCACATTAATAATATAGAGTAGAAAGCCTTGTCTATTAAGGTCTAGGATCTAGCGAACGAAAGACTACTCTTTAAAAGGTAATAGCTTGCGCTTATTAGACGTTGTCTTAATTCTAGCTTAGACACCACGGAGGCGCGACTAGAGGGTTAATTTAGAGATATTATAGGCTGCTACTATAGCGCGAATTAACTAATAAAAATAAGACTTAATTAAGATAAGGGTAAGACTAAGTCTGCCTTCTTTTAATAGTAATTAAGCTCGTTGTTGTTAAGCTATAGTTAAAAAGGTGGACGCGTCGTGACGCGTTTTGGTGGGGTGCGCAGCTCACTGGTGTACGCAGCTTACTAGTGGATTACGTTATAAACTACGTTATATTAAGATCTTAACATATAGCTCCTTCCTATAAGGTTTTAGCAGGGATCTAATAAACTCTATCTAGACGCTATATAAAAGGAGGGGGTAATATAATAGGCTAGAAGCCTTATTATGTTACTTTTTAGTAAAACCCTTAGTGCTTCTTTAGATAGAGCAAAGCTATAGAAACTTGTTAAAGCTTTTTAACTAAAGTAAGGCACGTATAAGTTCCGCCTTACTATTAGATAGTTTAATTCCTTATTAAACATAACTTTATTACTAGGCATCGGCATATTTTGCGCAGCCCCTTACAATAAGAAAGTTAAGTATATTACTTAAAGAGAGAGTCTTATACTTAAGGAAGTAATTAAGCTATTATAAGAGCCTATAGCGCCTCTAGAAACTACACGAGGCAAGAATAGCAATGCGATACTAGAGGCTTTAAGTTAAGCTCTATACCACTGCAGGGAGTGTATATTAACTAGGTATAATGTAAGGACTTGTCTAGCACGTTAGAAACCTTACGCAATGTAATTATTATACAAAATTTAATAGTAGTGTTATTAATAGTGGTGTTGTCACTACGCTAAGAAAGTGCCTAATCCGTTTGGTTATGCGACCCGTTCGCTTGTAAAGTACGTTAGTAGAAGATATTACTACTAAGGAGTTAAAGGCGCTTTCTTAAACATTTTACTATTTTTTAGTATAAAACTAACTATTTTAATATAAAAACAAGGACTTAAGTAACGCTCTTAATACTAAAAAGTGTTATAAAAAGCGCAGTAGGCCTCTTAACTTATAATAGAGGTAAGAGTACTATAGTAGTATATTACTTTAGTCTCTTTATAAGATTAGAGAGACACGTACACGCAAGAGAGTAAATAAATAACTTTAGTATATGGAGGAGCTTATAAAAGCTAATTAAAAGGAGCATTAGAAGTCTTGTAAGCAGCCCAGAGATATGTCACATAACGACACTAGTCTCATGAGTCAGCTCTATCTCCATATACGAGCCTCTGATCACTCCATGTACACACAACACAACACAGAACAACACACAGAGCAACTCAGACAATTACACACACAATATACTACCTTCACACATACCACCCAACTGCTTACAAGTCTACTAAGCTACTTAAAAAAAAGAGAAGAAGGAAAAGCGTATAAAGAAAAAGAAAGCTAAAATAGAGAAAAATTAAATAAAAACTAAATAAGAGACTACGCGTAAGGTAAAAAGAGTAGCTTAAAATATAGTAAAAGTATTTTAAACTTTATAAAAGGGTAAGCGTAATGCCTTAAAAGCTCCTTTTTTTTAAAGCCTAAGCCTAAAAGACGCGCTAATAATAGTATTGCTCTAAAAAGGTTCTTAAAAGCTATACTAATTATTTTACTAAAAGTTCGCTTTTATAGCTAAATAATTACTCTCTTAAGTAAATATAAATAGTCTATACTAATCGCGAGCATGTTTAAAGTCTCTCTACTAAAAAATCTTGTAATAATAGCTCTTTTGTGGCTCTCTGCAGCCTCATCTTTGTGGTGATGAGCATGTTGTTAGTGGGGCGGCACGCGAACCGGGGTGGCACGTGCGTCAATACGATACCGCTCTGGCCACATGTTCGGATGATATGTAGAAGCTGAGGCCACTCAACAATTGTTGTTCTGAACACGGCACACCACCTGACTTCCTCGTCCACGTTCTAGCAACGACTATGACGTCCACTGGATGGCAGAAAAATTTAGCTTCTGCAAATATGAGCTTCATCGCTGGAGATGTTGCGGCTGGTAAGGTGGAGAACGACCCAGCCTTAGCACCCTCAGAAACCTCGCAGGGATCCACAAGTACCATAGGTATGCTTAGTAGGTTGTATATTGAATCACAAGTTAATGGACAGCAGGCAAAGCAGTGGAAAAATACCCCCAAGTCCAAGGTCCACTCAAAGATCAAATGATGATAGTCAATACAGGAGACGTCATGATGACCAACTACGCTATCGCAAACACTGAATCCCTCAGCTTGTTGGAGGAACGTAGGAGGCTTCTCGAGCTTGTTGAAAACATACCCAACCCGCCAGGCCAACCACAAAATGATAACGTCAATGTCCCAAGTGATGGTCAGAGCACTGAACTTACTAAGAATTCCATGTCCGGGACTTCGGACGCAGACGAAGACCTACAACTCGAAGACCCACTCAAAATTCGAATGATGGCCAACAGCGCTAGCGCAAACACGATGTTTATCAACTTGTTACAGGGACACAGGAGGC
This sequence comes from Bimuria novae-zelandiae CBS 107.79, assembly GCA_010015655.1. Classification (NCBI taxonomy): domain Eukaryota; kingdom Fungi; phylum Ascomycota; class Dothideomycetes; order Pleosporales; family Didymosphaeriaceae; genus Bimuria; species Bimuria novae-zelandiae. The sequence continues at coordinate 532,578 of ML976675.1, read as the reverse complement.
CTCCCGAGTTCGGTGATGCCAAACCCAACCGCAGTGACAGTATGGACTTCGAAAGTGAACCGCCACCAGGCCTACCACAAAGTGATCACATCAATGTTCCAATTGGTGATCAGAACACTGACCTTACCGGAGATTTTATGTCTGGGACTGCGGACGCGCCAACTCCAAACAAAAAACCCCCTGTGAACCATGTATCGAGTCGGAGATTGTCTGTGGAGGATGCTGCTTTTCCCTTGGTCGAAGAGGAGTCGTTACCTGAAGCCAACGACTTGTACGATTTCGAAAGCTCACCCGACAACACATTTTATACTTTTCCAGGCTTTGATTACGGCCACGCCGGTCAACAACTTGGCATTATCAACATTGGTTTCCTCCATGGGCTTGAAGCCTCATCTACATCGTCTCCCTCTTTTCATTTCAACGAATTCGTTACTCAGCCATCAGAAGATCAATCAAATGACCGCTTTTCAATCAGCAATACTTTTTCTGGCGAACATGGCAATGCTCTTAATCAGAGAGACTCATTTCAAGCATTCCCAGACGAGCCAAAACGGGTACCGGAGTTCGACTCCATGAGCTTTGCGCAACCAAATACCTATACCGAGGTTACTGAACGGGCAGCAAGATCATACGAGGACCAGGACGATAGAGGTATTTCTGGTATCAAGAGACCGGTACATACGGGGAATTCCTATGTCGGAGAACTTGCGCAAAGCTCATCCCACCCATCGAAAGTTTCCCGTTACGCAGCGATCGCACAGCAGCAGCAACAACAACAAAACATGCTGTTCCTACATTCCCTACGTCCTTCAACCTCGCAAGTACCCATGGCTAACATGGAGTTTTCCGCCCGAGATCAAAAGCGATTACGCCGTCACCCACCCTCCACATCACCTGACTCGGTTGTTGAAGATCCGGTCTTGGAACAGGAGGCTTTTACGCCTCCCCTTGAACCGACAACAGGACCATCCCGAGGAGACATGATAGAGGGCTTTGCTGATTCGTCCAATATGACTTCTTATTTCCCGTCCCATTTTGCCAATCGGGAGTTTCTCGGTCGGGATTTAGCAAGCCTTTACTCTCTGCAACCGACCAGTCGAACACTCAATGATCACTCGACGAATGAAGACCAAAAACGTACAAACTCCGTCAGCCAGGATGATGACCTATCTTCAAGCCGCTTGATAGAGATTGACCTCGATGCTTATCCTACCTTCCGGTACTCGCCACTTTCAAAGGAGCGACCCGGTAGCGTACGCCTGGTCAAGTTACAAAACTTGTCCACTGCGAATGATATTTACTGTGAGATAGTTTGCGCAGATATGTACCAAGACGACATGGAGTACATTTGCCTGTCCTACTGCTGGGGGGACGGGGGAAGAGACAGAATTATCTACATTAAAGAAGCAAACGGACCGAACGCACGTCATCGGTCACTTGCCATCACGGAAAACTTGTACTGCGCTTTGAGAAGTTTGCAAGCTTCTGAAACATACTCTACCAGATTGATGTGGATTGATATGATATCGATCAACCAGAACGACCTTCGCGAACGAGCTGATCAGGTCGCGCTAATGAAGAGCATATACGACAAGGCCGAAGACGTCGTGGTTTGGCTAGGCGGAAGCCAGTCCGCTCAAACTGCTCGACCAATCATCAGTTGGATCTACGAATCCTTACTGGCTAAGACCGGCCTCAAAGCTGCGTCGATTGCTGGGTCAGAGGGCTTGAAGCTCAATCAAGAACATCTGTACTTGTTGAAGGAATTTACAACTGTCGACATTCCAGGAAGTTCTCCAATTCAAGCGTACGAATTGCTTGCGCAGTTCTTCTCGTTGCCCTGGTTCCGCAGAGTCTGGGTTCTACAGGAAGCTTCGTCACATCGAACCGTGACAGCTCGCATCGGGGAATACACGCTCCCTTTTGAAGCTATCATTATAGCTGCACTCTGGCAATCTTTTCTTACGCGTAGTTACACGAGTCTATCCGATGTCGAACTAGGTCATGCAAGATCCGGTCAAGGCTACCTCCCCGAGTTGTGGTTGAACTTGCTACATACCAGAAAGCCACGGGGTCTGCCAATCATAGAGCTCGTCTGTCGAGCGCGCGACTTTCAAGCCTCCGATCCTAGGGACAAGCTTTTTGCCATGCTCGGTCTGGCAAACGATGTTTACACCTCGTCTGGTTTGCTACCTTACTACCTTCAGCCTGACTACACGATATCCAAAGACGCTGTATATATGCGATTTGCGAAAGGAATAATCGCACAAACAGGGAACTTGGATATTCTGTCGGCCGTGAATACCTTTAGCGGTCAGCCCAACGAAGCGTCTGCGACCTGGATGCCCCAGCTCGATGTTCCGATTGCTACTATTCGTGGCTTAGGATTTCCCAGAAAATACAACGCGGCTTTCGCAACAAAACAAGTCTTAAATGCAACAACAAACGACTGCGATGCGAACCTGCTCAGTCTCTCGGGTTTTGTTGTAGACACAGTCGGGTACAAAGTGTCGTCCCTCCTGACGCTATCGCCACAGCTACATTTGCAGGTGGACTCTGATGTCGAAGCCGTCACAGATCTGTGGTCAAGATACGTCATCGGAATGGCTTATTGCAACTCCGCACAGAAACGTGCGAAGCTACAAGCCTATGTCAATACCATCACGGCAGCTGGATTTGCTGTTCCACGTTCCTTCCCGGAGTATCCTTTAGGGCAGGTAGAGCCACCGCAGAACGTTCCTTCGATCATTGCGGATTTCGCAGCCTATTGGGCTCGAGAGGACCGTAAATTCTCCATACTTGATGTTGACCGTGCGAAGTTTGTAGAGTACGCTAAAACTGGCGATGCAGATCAGTTTGCCGTCCTAGCGGGGAAAGCGTGCCACGAGAGAAAGTTCTTCTACATTGGAAATTCAAGAATGGGACTTTGTCCGCGGAATGCCAAAGAAGGAGACAAAATCGTGGTGCTCTACGGTGGGAGCGTGCCCTATGTCCTGCGACAGAAGGCCGGCGACACGTGGGCTTTCGTTGGGGAGTGTTACGTGGACGGACTCATGTTTGGAGAGGTGCAAAAGTTGAAGGAGGACCTCAATATTGCGGAGCAGGTGTTTCACATTCGATGAGCTTCTGGCGGCCCCCTGAACCCCGCCTGCTCACTTTACCACGAGCAGCTTGCGCCTCAAGTGGAGATGAAAGAACACGCCGACAATGAAAAGCCGAGCGAAACCACACCTTCATATAGCACAAATAGCGCAGTCCTGGTTCAGCTTCTTTGTTGTTCCCGTGACAAATGCATCGACTGTCTTGATCACTCGCCCTCGCCAATCTAGCAAACTCACACTTGGACGTTCTACCCTATTCCCCTCTTATTTTCACGCTTTTTCCCCAACTTCAGCCATCAAGGCGGTTTCTCAACTCAATTCTACATTCGCACCAACTCTCCGCTTCTGTCTCTCCCACACGCCAACAAACCAGTGACAGGCATTTCCTTCCCTCGTAAAACATCAAAGAAGAAACATCGAAAAGAGCGCCATAGCATGGCCGATCACCTAAATCTTCTCGCGGCATGCGTTGCTGCCATAGTCGTGCCCTACGTGGACAATCAGCGCTTAGTACTGGGTGTCATGGCGGCAGGTGGTCTTCCTGGGACCTGGTTTAATCCGGTTAGGTACTACGTTAATAGGTCCTGGCGTGGAATGAATCGAGTTAAAGGGGATCAGGTGTCATCACCTGGTGAAAGAGCTGTTAACGAGAAGGAGTCGAAGAGAGACGATAACGACATTAAGGACGCGCCTGGGGGTGAAGAGAATCCGGATTATCAGAATGAAGTAGAAGAAACATCTCCTATAAAAGATGCGTCGGGCTCAGAAGGGATATCCGATACGAAAGATGAGCCTGACTCCGCAGAAGCAGGCGATACCCAGGGGGAGTCCCGCTCCACAGAGGCATCCAGTACGAAAGATGAGTCCCGCAGGAAGAGCGACCACGGCTCCGGAGAAATTCTCGTTAATGAAGAGAATATATTTTCGTCTATCTTTGATAGCAATCAGCCAGTGGAATCTATTTTTACCGATGCGAAGGTCAATCCACCAAATCCAACCCAGATCTTCGCCAACAACTCCTCCTGTCTCAACGCACCATCTTTGAGCAGTGACTCCGGCACCGGTCGATGGACCCCAATTGCGATCGTCGCAAACTATTTCCTCGCCTTTACACTTTGTATTGCCCTTTGGTACCTCTTTGAAAATCTCACGCGGGTTCTGAAAGCCCGCTCTGTATCGCGAAGCGCGCAGGAACGTGCTGCTGCGAAGCTCAGGCTTTCGAGCGTCACGGCTGTGGAGACTTCTCTTTTAGCTCCTACGGGTTCAGAGAAGCAGACTCAAACGGATCTCGTCAAGCTCAGATTTTCAAAAGTCGAGAGCAAGGAAAGTATACCTGTTGCTGCTCAGCTCGGTTTCTCAGGGCTAGAGACTAAAGAGACCAAACCTGTGTTCGCTAGGCTAGGTTTCTCAGAGCTCAAGATAGAGGAAATCCAACCTGTGGTTGCGAAGCTCAGTTTCTCGAGACTAGAGACAATGGAGACTAAGCCTGTGGTTGTTACGCTCGGTTTCTCAGGGCTGGAGACTTAGGAGACCAAACCTGTGGAAGCCCAGCGTGAATCTACAAAACTCGATTTCTCACAGGTCAAGACGGAGGAAACCAACCCTGTGGAAGCCGAGCCGGAATATATCAAGCTCGATTACGCCAAACTCAAGACTGAGGAAACTGAGCCTATGGCACATAACCCTGTCGAGCTCGACTTTTCAGGTGTTATGGCGGAAGAAACCATGCCGGTGGAAGCCAAGCCAGAATACATCGAGCTCGCTTACTCCAAACTCAAGACTGAGGAAACTGAACCGTTGGCACCTAGCCCTGTCGACCTCGACTTCTTAGGTATAATGGAGGAGGGAACTAGGCCGCCGGCACCTAAGCCCATAAAGCTTGGAGAGTCCGGAATTGCAAGCGTGGAAACTGCGCCCAAGGAGCCCATACCCAAGCCCATTCATCTTAACGAATCAGGTATCACGTCTGTAATGACCGTGCCCTTACCTCCTTTATCCCCGTCAAACGTTACAGCGGGCACCCAAACAGACTTGGTCGAGCCAGTGCATCTCAGCAAATCGGGTGTTATCTCTGTAACGACCGTACCCTTACCTTCTTTACCTCCATCGACCACACCAGCGAGCACTCAAGCAGACATTCCCAAGCCTGTTCATCTTGGAGAATCAGGCGTTACGTCTGTAGAGACTGTACCCTTACCTCCATCAACGGCAGAAACAGGTACCCAGGCAGACATCACAAAGCCATTCCATCTCAGCAAATCCAATCTTACGGCTGTGGAGACCGCACCCTTACCTCCATCAACAGCAGAAACAGGTACTCAGGCCGACATCCTCAAGCCTGTCCATCTCAGCAAATTGGGAGTTAGGTCCGTAGAGACTGTGCCCTTACCTCCATCAACGGCAGAAACAGGTAACCAGGCAAACATCCATCCGCCTATCCGTCTCAGCGAATCGGGCCTTAAGTCCGTCGAGACCGTACCTTTAGCTGCATTACCCCCATCAACCACAAATTCCGGTACCGAAACACCCCTCCCCCAACCTGCCACTTCCACCAAGTCCCCTACGCCCCTCCCACACTCCCTCCTCACCTCCACCGCCTGGCCCTACCCCGACCCCGCACTCCAATACCCAGACCCCCAGCCCCAGCTCGAAAACTTCGCTACGCTGGCCGGCAAGCACTCTAAAGGCCCATTGTCTCAGTTTAACCGTGCTTACAAGCGTTAGGAAGACCGGCAGCGGAAGCTCGAACAGTCGTATCTAGGAGGCTCTGCGATCGAGGAGGTTGAGCGGGTGGATGAGCTGTTTGCTGAGGAGGGGGCGACGAAGAGGAAGTTGGAGATTAGGATACCGGTTGTGGTGGGGAAGGTCAAGGGCAAGCCGGATAATGAGAAGAAGGAAAGAAGTTGGTAAGCGGTAGAGCACTAGCTTTAGAAGGAAAAATTTTGATTTTGGATCCTAGTCAGTCGATGACGCTTCGATACTGCTTATTTCTACCGTATGATGACCTCAACAGCAACCTCGTTGCTCCATCCAGCGTGCTGATCCGTCTCCTTCCAAGCTCTGATGCAATCGATTTCGAGTATGTTCTCGCACTGCTCGTTGATCTTGACACACTCGGTAGAGATAGGCCGGCCGAAAATGACGGCCATAAAGTCATCTTTGATAGAGCGTTCCTTGAGATCGGAGATATAGAGACCTGTATACGTCAGCAACCAAACCCCCCGAATGAAAACGCTCGGGAGAGGAAGTCTTCAACCTACCATACGTTCCCAGGACCTTCAACGACGTCCAGACCCTGAGCTTACCCGAGTCGCGCTCCACATAGCTATCCGTATTGATTATCCCAGCAGCACCCGTCATCTTGCCGAGCAGCCCGAGGTTTGCCACCGAGATCTCTGCAGGTCCCGCTGCGCCGTGTTTCCCGCGTTCAAGCTTGAAGCTCTGCAGCGGAAATGCGGACAAGATTTCCCAGCCAATGACGGGTAGTTCGAGATGTACGAGCGCATCACCACTCTCCGCGCTTTCCGGCTTCGACACCTGTCCGTTGATGTGGCTCCTGATGATATAAGTGCCTGTCTCTGCACCAGGGAACTGGTTCAAGCCGATCAGCTCGGTGATGGGATGCTGTGTGCAATTGAAAACACCTAGAATACTGACACCGGAGTGTGCCATTCCTACGAAAGTGCTGACTTTGAGTAGAACAGTGTCGTCGTAGGAGTTGTATGCAGAGGTGCTCTTTCCAACGGTGTGCGGCCGCAGTATGACAGTATCGCCGCGTGGAGTATTACCCGTCATTTGGAAAATAAGATCAACGTCATGCTTTCCTGGTACATCCGTTATGTAGATGGGGCCTCCGGATACGCAGCGCGCCGCAGCGTGGAAGGATGCCCATTCGTGCGAGGTTTGGAACATGTCCCAGTCGGGGAGAATGTTCAAATACTGGTTGAAAATGGCGTTGTGTGCGTTGCAAAAGATATGCCATGGATGCGAAGCTGGCACTTCGGGGAAGAAGTCATCCGAATTGCGTAGCAGTATGCGCGGCTTGTTCGAGGGGAGCTGAGAATGGAAAATAATCTGCGGGGTTTGTGACATGCATGAGATTGCCTTTCCGGAGAAGAAACGCAGGTGGTTGATGTTCCAGGCGTCTTGGTAGGCTTTGATAAGTTGCCTGCGATCGGTAGCGTCGTCAAGCTCGTCAACAAAGAACTGCGCATCTGTCTTCACCGAATCGACGCCAGCGGAACTGAGAAACTGGTAGAAGTCGTGGTAGAAACGATTGACATCCTCTTCAGCGATCGCAGTCATGGTCCCTCCGGATACTCCATCCTTCTTACGGACGGTAATAGTCTTGTACTCGTCTGCAATTTTCCCCTTTGGAGAGATTCCACCCCAGTAGCCGAACTGCAACATCATTAGCTCAAAGTCCCGTTCTACAAGTCTCTTTGACGTACAAGAGCATGCCAGACCGCGATATGTCTCACGTTGGGATGCAGTTGCCGGATATCGGAGACAGTCGCTTTCAAACCCCTCGGAAACCCAATCTTAGTCGCTTCAAACTCCGTCATAGAGTTTTGGAACTGGTCGCCACCTTCATGATTGAGTGATTGCCAATTGTCGTCAATAATCAGGTTAGAAATGTTGACTTGATTCTTCTTGAGCGATTCCAGCGCCTCAAACAGTTTCTCCTCTGTAAGTTTTTGCCCAATGCCGTTCCACGTGCAATATGAGAGTCCATCGTACCAGTTCTGCAACCATTGTGGGTTGTAGTCTTTCATCAGGGCTGTCTCTTCGGCAGCAAGCTCACCAGAGGCGGCTTGATATCTGGTAACAAGCTTTCTGGCGTGGTACATGACAGCTGACATTGCGAATTCCAACGAGTGACCGACTGATACTACGAGTGTGGCGGATGCGTCCTCTTCGCTATCGTTGCGTGAATTTATGGTAATGCTACCTTGCCCATCGTGGCCCAACGTCGTCAATACGTTGACAATTCCGCTAATAGCAAGAATGACGAAGTGCGAGCCATCTTCGCGTTGGAATGCTGCAACGATGGCTTCTTTATCTGGTTGAAATTTTTTCCTGCCTTGACGTGGTGCCAGCCAGGGCGACCAGAGCCGCACCAATGCAAACCACCGCGAGAAGTTTGTTGGTTTCCCAAGCTTGGAGTTGGAGAAGGCCGATTGTGTGCCCGATGCTGCATTCACCGAGCTAGTGACACTCCACAACAAAGTGTCAGGTGTGTCGCTTCTCTCTTCTTGAACTTTTAGGTCTGCAGGCATTCCCTCGATGAATTTGCTGAGGTTGTTGTCCAAAGCCTTTGCCGTTTGATAGATGATGTGGCCATCAGAAGTCGAGAGTTGTTCGTTTGCCCATTTCCAAGGTTCGTCATCTCCGGCACGGAACTTCATTGTGAAGGATACGGAACCCCCATGGTTAGGTGGTGAGGGCAAATTGATCTCGAACCATTTGCGATGAACACTCGGTTTCGCAGTTCCCTTTGCCCACAACTCCAGAATGTCAGCTGGAACGTATACACAGATACAGGTAATCGTACCACAGATGTAGGTTGATCAGTTGGTTCCAGACTTGAACTTGTCCACTTCCCGCGATCCTCGAAGTTTGAATGCAGTGCGACATTCCAAGGCTTGTCGGACGAGCTTTCAACCAATACTGTGAATTTCAACTATTTCTACCAGTCAATCTTTTGCGAATACATGTGAGTGAGCACCTGTTTTCAACCTTACCTGCTGTTTCCCAGCGGGTATCACTGTAGTCTGGCCCAGAGGCGGATTGCATATTAGAGTTGCGTACATCCTGTTGGGCGTCTGAGAGTAAGCTTAATGACTAACAATAAGGTCGCTGTGATTATTTGATCCGCCCAGCGGGAAGAAAGCGTCCAGGTCCGAACAGAGTTGTAGCGCAAGCTATCCGTGGTGCGGAGAAGCTTGGGGTAACTCCGCACGCCGTCCAATCAGCGCGCGACAAGCCCGAAGCGCGAATCTTTCGAGGTGCGACTGCGCGACCCAATCCCACGTTGCCACAGCATCGGCAGCGATGTCGCTCCTCCACCACATACCTCGAACCCGGCCATATATCTGCCAACAATGCATACGAAAGCAGCGAGCGGTCCTCGGCGGCCAGCGGCAGAAGGGCTCCTGGGCGAAGAAGATCATGGACCCCAAGCTCGAAGCTTCGCAATGGGAAGAACGAGGCCATAGGATCAAGAGTGGCACGGAAAAGAGCATGTTGCAGATTCTAGAAGAGAGAGGTTTTGTGAAGGACGTTGCTGGGTGCGTAATACCAATGCAACTGCGAGATAACTACTAACGAGCTTGCATAGCGGCCGACATCAACTCGACTGGCTTCTCACGAGAAAGCCAATTGGAGCATATGTAGGTGTAGACCCTACCGCTCCTTCGATGCACGTGGGCCATCTCCTCCCGTTCATGGCGCTGTTCTGGATGTACTTGAATGGCTACCCCTCCGTCACACTGGTGAGTCCCTCAACCTGCCACACGCCAATGCCGTCTCATTGACTTTATGATAGCTAGGTGCAGGTACCGTTAAGATCGGAGACCCATCGGGGCGGACCAGCGAGCGTGCGCGCCAAGACGACAACGTCCGGAACATGAACATACTCAGCATGCGCAGGCAGATAGACCAACTTTGGACAAATGTGAAGTGCTTGGGTATAAAGCACCGGTTTCCCGAGAACATCAGCAGGACGAGGAAATTTTTGGATAATAATTCCTGGCTGGCAAACCTCAGCGCTATCGATTTGATGCGAGATCTAGGTTCCGGCATGCGGCTTGGTTCCATGCTTGCTCGAGACTCGTAAGGGACACTGGACGTAATGCATACCAAACTCATGCTAACCCTAACACAGGGTGAAAGTACGCATGGAAAACGGCGAAGGAATGGCCTTTTCTGAATTCAGCTATCCCCTCTTCCAAGCGTATGATTGGTGGCGGATGTACAATGACCACAGCGTACAGCTACAGCTCGGCGGCTCTGACCAGTATGGCAATCTCTGCGCTGGCATGGATGCTGTGAGCCACATGCGCAAGCTTCGTGGGATGCAACAGGAGAGCAGCGAGGACGACATCTTAAGCGCTACCTTCGGTCTTACCACACCACTTTTAACAACGGCGTCCGGCGAAAAGTTCGGCAAGAGTGCTGGGAACGCTGTCTGGCTGGACAAACATATGATGAATTCCTTCGATCTATACCAAGTAAGTCTAATCTCTCCGAAAGAGGGCTATTTTGACTTTGGTGACAGTATTTCCTCAAAACTGCCGACAACGACGTGGAACGATATCTCAAGCTCTTCACCTTTTTACCGACGCATCATATTGATCTCATCATGGAAAATCAACGGCAGGGTGAATCGAAACGGACGGCCCAGCATCTTCTCGCCAAAGAAGTTGTGGAACTTGCTCATGGCGCGGAAGACGCGAAGAAGGCGGAAGCGGCGCACAAGGAGGCTTTCAGGCAAGGCACTCATACATTCTCGCTTTCAGGGCTTCGGAGGACTCTGGCGAAGACCCGCCCAGACGGAGAGGACACACACGGGAGGGATGAGAAGGAGCTCGCACTTCTTGCGTATAAACAAGCATATGCTTCGTCGGCCGCTCCGCAATCAACCGCCGAGACAAACGCCGAGGTCTCGAAGGATGCTTCTAATATCATAACCCTTCCCTTGGGTCTCCTCTCAGAAGGGTCTTTTCCGCGCGTCCTATATGCTGCTGGTCTTGTTACCTCCTCGAGTGAAGGCCGTCGCTTGATCACAAAGAGGGGCGCATACGTCGTGGTACCGAATTCTGGATCGCTGGAGAACCCATATGGTCTCAAGTGGGAGCAGATCCCTGAGGCCATCAGCACGACGGATCCAAACCAGTACCTACTGGATTGGGAGGCGCTGGTTCTACGATCAGGAAAATCGAAGATCCAGATATGTCGCATCGTGACCGACGAGCAGTTCGAGGCGGAAGGTCGGACCTTCCCGGGGTGGGAGGAGTTCAAAGCTAGGCGGACCGAAGCTGGCAAACAAACGCAGTAGAGACGAGGATATTCACTGCCACGTCTGCAGACCACGTTTGGACCGGGGACGTAACTTGTACACCATGTAACATATGTAGAACAAAGTAGAACACGTAGACTGTCCGCGCAAGCGGGATCCTGATACCACATTCGTCTGTATGTAGCAATGCTTTTACATCCCTGCCTTCATGGGCGGAAAGGAGGACTGATTGTCAGAGCATCGTTCTGTCGCCTGATTGTTGAGACAGAGCAGTGGGAGGCTCGCTCGTTCTCATAAGGTATTCCGGCGAACGCACATAGCTCTGACGAGACTTGCTCCACACACTCAATCACCAGACATTCACAAGCAGTTATCGGAACGGACACACCCTGGAAACTCTTTCATTGATCTTTCTGTTCCAGTACATATTATCGCGATCGCCCTTTCCACCACTGAAGGCGGGGGTCGACACTCGTTCGAAGCGTCGCGTACTCGCATCGCGTTATCGCGCAGACACCTTGCCAGTTCGAGAATCAGAAATTTCGTCCCAGCGTCCGTTATGTAACAAGGTGGGTGTGCCGGACGCATATATCATGCTGCCTCCATGACCACACGGCGAACCACTTGAGCCCGGTGAAGGGAGAGTTCGAGGGCGGAAGAGAAGAACAGCTCATATGCTACACGCTAGACTTTCATCATCTACGGGTGTTAGTGCGCTGCATCGTAGAGGTCTCTGTGGGCGAGGGCTTACTTGGTTTAAACTGGAAGGATGGAGAGCAAAGGACGGGCGCGTGGGCAGATTTTGAATAGGTGGGAACGAAAGCTTGGACGCCTGACTAAGCGAGTCGGTCTTGGCGCTCAACTTTTCGAGAAAGCATCAGGAGATACGAAACTGAGCATTTGCATCAATCGACATTCGAAAGAGGAGATATTGGCGATGATCAGCTTGAGGCATACCGCCCAGCATGTGGTGAGCTGCAGTTCTTGCCTCCGGAGCTCTTACGCCGAGATATCGCGTTTGAGGATGTGGGAAATGCCTTGTGTAGAAGTACGGACGCGCCATCACGAGACCTCGCTCCGCGCTTCAGCAGCATGTTTGCGGGGAACAATTCGTTCCATTGGGACTATCATCAGACCTGACTCAAAAGCACAGGATGCTTTGGACGGTTATAGAGAAACCTGTAAGAATTTGTTCCCAGTCCACCATGATTTCCAACCAACTTGAATTGATCGTTTTGATAGTACGCCCATGGGATTGGAACCAAATCGACAATCTGCAGCCTAAGTGGGAAAGTTCAAAACCTGGAGCGTTAGTGAAGTTTTGTGGTTATCTCTCGACTCGTCGGGATGTAAACAAGAACCTTTCATTTACCGTTTTACGCAATCCAAGGCAGAAAGTCTCTATTCAAATCGTGTCGTCCGCCAATGAAGAAGGCAGCAAAGCAGCAAAAGCCCACGCTCGCCTGAAGAATCTGCGAGAATGGACGCCGGTAATCGTCGAAGGTGTGACTAAAGAGCGCGCACCGCCAAAAAAACAAGACCCCAATGCCGAAGCCCTGAAAGAGGAAACCACTGAGATGAAGACCATCGAAATTGCATTAACGTCCATTACTCCGCTCAACGAAATTCCCAAGGATGTTTTCGTCAAGAGCGATACAGCGTATGGACCCGAGCACCGCCACCTTCAGCTCCGCACCGACAGTGCGGCTCGACGCCGTCTCATCACTCGTTCTAATGCCGTCTATCAAGCAAGACGACACCTTCAGGGGCAGCAGTTTCTGGAAGTCGAGACGCCTCTTCTTTTCAAGTCAACGCCAGAGGGTGCTCGCGAGTTTTTGGTGCCGACGCGGAACAAGGGTCTCGCATATGCGTTGCCTCAAAGCCCCCAGCAGTACAAACAGATACTAATGGCGTCTGGCATTCAAAGGTATTATCAGTTTGCGAGATGTTTCCGTGATGAGGATCTGAGAGCGGATCGTCAACCAGAGTTCACCCAGGTGCGAACAGTGTTCTTACCAGTTGTTGTGTACGTGGCTAACTGCCGAACAGCTGGATCTGGAAATGGCGTTTGCAGATGAGGAAGTAGTCATGCAAGAGACCGAGGCTCTAATATATTCCATATGGCGCGATATGCCGTTTAGGGGAAAAGTAAAGCTCCCCTTTTCCCGAATGACCTATCATGAAGCAATGTCTTCGTATGGCTCAGACAAACCTGACCTACGTTATACCGCAAAAGTAAGCTTTAAGTCTCCCGTCGTAGAGCACTATTAATTCGCCCAGATACAATCAGTCACCACACAATTAGAGCCTGATTTCATCAGCAAAATAACCCCCCTCAAGCACCCCGAAGTCGAAGCCTTCAAAATGACCCTGTCCTCAAACCCAAAAGAAAACCGCAAGTTCATCAGCGACTTTTTCGTCAGTCCAGAAGGCAACCCCTTCCTAGAAAACCCAGACGGCCAACCCGCTACCTTCTGCGGCGATGCTTCTCAGCCCATGAGCAGCCTAGGACCCCTCGGCTACCGCTTCACGATGGAGCCACCTGCTGGGCTCGAAACCGACCACGGCGACCTCCTTGTCATGCAAGCGCGTCCTCACGGGCCCTTCACCGGCGGGTCAACCGTGCTCGGAAACCTGCGTCTGGCGCTGTACAAAGCGGCCATCGCCCAGGGTCTCATCGAGGCCCCGAAACCAAACGACTACAAGTTCGCCTGGGTCACAGACTTCCCGCTCTTCTCGCCGACCAACGACGCTGAGCCTGGCCAGGGCGGCACCTCCGGTCTCGCATCCACACACCACCCGTTCACGGCGCCCAAGACAGCTGCTGACCTCGACCTCCTGCTCACCGACCCCACCAAAGCTATCGCAGCGCACTACGATATCGTCGTCAACGGCGTCGAGCTCGGCGGCGGCAGCCGACGTATCCACAACGCGGAGGTGCAAGAGTTCATCTTCCGCGATGTGCTGAAGATGGCGCCGGAGCGCATCGAGGACTTCAGACATCTACTAGAGGCGCTGAGGAGTGGGTGTCCGCCGCATGCCGGGCTCGCACTGGGCTGGGATCGCTTGATTGCGATGTTGACGGGCGTGGAGAGCGTGAGAGATGTTATTGCGTTCCCGAAGAGTGGGAGCGGGGAGGATGTACTCGTGAAGAGTCCGAATAGGGCGACGGGGGCGCAGTGGGATACGTATCATTTGAAGGTGAAAGATTAGGGGAGCGTGGTAGGCGGGGTTGTGTTTGTGTTGTATATTTTGTAAGAGTACTGTATTCTAGTGTATGATAGCTGGGTGTATTCACGATAGCCTTTGGGCAGTTGGGTTGCCCGTACAAGTTGTTCAGCCATTGGCGCTTGTAGTTATATCGAGAACACCCCGAATTCTGCCTAGAACTGTTTCGCGGTGATTGTATTGCGCCATTGAACGAGCAATGATCATTCTGCTCTAGATTGTGTTCGCGCGCCTGCCACCCAGTCAGCGACATGCTCTGCTCACGCCATGTCGACATTGGCAACCGCAACTCCCACAGCTTGTTTCAAGGTCCACATTTGCGCACTGGTCTACCATTCCACGCATGTCGAATCTTCTCCCGTCTAGTCTTTCCAGATTCTATCCTCGCCCGCCACCGTCGTTCTTTACAAGGACCCCAGTCAATTACTGGAGTCTTACTCCAGGATGAGTAGTGCAATAGCCAACTTTCAGCTGTACGCGAGAGTCAGGGCAGTACGAGGAGTCTGCTAAGCATGCTTGTATATGGTACACCATAAGATAGTTCAATATAGCACAGAAGACACTGCCCTGTTTTGTCGTTCATCGACAGTGTTCTTGCGCGACGCCACGGTGCTTCGAGTGCCTGACATCGACTGCGCACCACAACGTCACAGACTCACATCCACCCTAATTACGACGCCACTCGACCACGAACCCCTATATTACCCGGAAGCGGTTAGAGTCGCTGGCTGAGAGTAATGTTGTGCTCGATTCGCCAGCCTTGTAATGGCAATCGGGGCTGTCGTTGCGCACGGGAAGCACATTCGGCGCATATACCGTAGTAAGACACACAAGGGTGACAAATTGGGTTTACACAACCCGAGTTGCACCGCATTTGGAGGATTGGCGCCAGGTTTCTTGCAGCTTACGGGACTGATGTGTGGTTCACGCCCGTGGTGGAGACCGATCCGCCGCCCCCGCTACGTCATCAGTTGGTCTCGCCTCCATAACAACAAAACCCGCGCCTTTGACGACAGCGTCCCTCAATACCACACTGCAACGACCAAGTCGCATAATTCCCACGTCTTTTCGGACTCATAGTACCGACTACCACCGCCAGAATGCATAGGTGAGTACCTATTGGAGAGGCCAGCGCATTCTTTTTCGCTGACCACAGCCTTCCGTGAAGGACATACTCGATGCGCCAGTCGCGCGCTCCCACGGCGTCGCAGATCCAGAACCCGCCGCCCCCAGCTTCGTCAACTAAGGCTGGGCGATTCTTTGGCAGAAGCAATATCGGTACGTTAGCACCTCCAGCACGCATCCTAGGCTATCCGACTCTTCCGTGCGACCTCCTCGCATGTTGTCGTGCTCTTGTCGGTTTCCTACAGATCGCTGTAATCCTTAATTGAAAGCAATAATCACCTCATATACACGGAAGATGCCCGGTTTAGGAGGAAAGGCGCGATACGCATCGCTACGCAATCGATCTGGGGCTAACAGCATTTCACGTCTCTCAGGCCACACTTTCCGCCACAAGTCTGCGGGTGCCTTCGGGCCCGACCTCGCGAAGAAGCTCTCGCAACTGGTGAAGATGGAGAAGAACGTCATGCGCTCCATGGAGCTCGTGAGCAGGGAGCGCATGGAAGTTGCCGTAAGCTCTCACGCATCGTCTTATAGTCGAATAGAGGCTAACCAATGCGGTAGCAACAACTGTCGATCTGGGGCGAGGCATGCGACGACGACGTTTCCGATGTCACCGACAAGCTCGGTGTGCTGATCTACGAGATTGGCGAGCTCGAGGACCAATTCGTCGACCGCTACGACCAATACCGTGTGACCATCAAAAGCATTAGGAATATTGAGGCGTCTGTTCAGCCCAGCCGTGACCGTAAGTGACAGTTTCACTGGTAACGCTCCGCGCTGACTTGCAAACAGGCAAGCAGAAGATTACCGATCAAATTGCTCAATTGAAGTACAAGGAGCCTAACTCGCCCAAGATTGTCGTGCTTGAGCAGGAACTCGTCCGTGCCGAGGCTGAGTCTTTGGTCGCTGAGGCCCAGCTTTCCAACATCACTCGCGAGAAGCTCAAGGCTGCGTTCACCTACCAGTTTGATGCTCTACGTGAGCACAGTGAGAAGATCGCCATCATTGCTGGTTTCGGAAAGCACCTCCTCGAGCTCGTCGACGACACTCCTGTAACTCCTGGAGAAACCAGGAACGCATATGATGGCTACGAGGCTAGCAAGGCGTACGTTACCCCTTTCAAATCCGAAAAGCATCAAAGCTAACACTGTTCATAGTATCATCCAGGATTGCGAGGACGCTTTGACCAACTGGGTCACCCAGAATGCTGCCGTTAGCTCCAAGCTCTCCACTCGCGCGCGCACGCTTTCCCAACGTCGCAAGAACGCTGTCCACCGTAGTGGCGAGGGTGTTGACCTCTCCGGCCAGGACCAGCCCCTCGGTGACAGGGAATCCGGCCTCTGGATCCCAGCATCAGAGCACCAAGGCAACGGCTACGAGGAGGAAGAGGAAGACCTTGACGTACCATCCACCGTCGCGACCGAAACCCGAGGTCGCGAGGAGGAGCGACCAATCGCTGCTTAAGCGTCGTTTAATAGCGACGGTAACGCTTCTCTTTGACGATTTGGCTCTTCACCCCTCGATTTATACCCCCAATGGAGCGATCGATAGAGGGGCGGAGGAGCAAGATTATAATATCCCGACGTGGGTCCCAGGAGGCTTTCGTCTCGGAATCAGCGATGTAGTTCGACTGCGTATACATGTATAGCGATTGTTTTGATGCCTTACGATTGGATGCTGAAACGAAGGGTCATGTATCTTGCAGGGTTGAACGTAATAGGTGCTAGGTAGTAATTCCGCATTTTTCACGATCTTCTAAGGCATTAGTCGATGACAGCGAATGCGTGAATGCTTCATTCAGGTAAGCTTAGGAACCTTCTTTACCTTATCGCCATTATTTCGCGGACTACGCCTTATGACTACACACACGCCAGGAAGTCGATGACATCCCCACCAGCATTCAGAAGGTTCACCCGTATCTTCCTTCCTCCTTCAACGTGCATCCTACCTTCCCTACCAAACTCAAACATAGATCTCACCATGGTCGCCAACAAAGGGTTAATATTCAAGAATGCTCCCGATGCCTTCCCCATCATTGGCGAACACCTCGACCTCTCTACCGATCCCGTCGATGGTACCCTAACAGTCCAGAACCTCCTCATATCCTTCGACCCGTACCAGCGCGGCTGCATGCGCGACCCGGACAGCGCAACGTGGGCGCCACCCTCCACACCAGGCGAGCACCTCCCCAGCGGCGCCGTCTCCAAAGTGCTCAAATCACGCGTCCCGAGCTTCCACCCGGGCGATCTCGTCTGGGGCATGTTCAGCGCGGAGGAATACTCCATCGTCCCTTCCGTCCTGCTTCCTCCGGTGCGCAAGCTGGAGAACCCGCTGAACCTCGATCTCACTCTTTTCACAGGCGCGCTTGGCACGAGCGGTCTCAGCGCGTTCGCCTCCCTCTACGCGATCGGGAAGCCTTCCTCTGGATAAACATATATATGAGCAGCGAGCGGGGGCGCCGGGCAGGCCGTAGGGCAGCTAGCCAAGCTCGAGGGCTTGCGTGTGGTAGGCAGCGTTGGTAGTAACGCAAAGCTAGATTTTATAGTACAAGAGTTGGGGTTCGATACGGGGTTTAATAACAAAGAAGATGGGGTGAAAGAGACGTTGATGAGGTTGGCACCGGAGGGGTTGGATATTTTATTATGATAATGTGGGCGGGGAAACGTTGGATGTGGCGTTGGGGCATATGAAGGATTTTGGGCGGATAGGTATGTTTATTTCACCTCCCCTCGGCGGGTGTGTTGTGAGTTCTCTTGGGCTAACGGTGATGTTTCCTGCGTGGGGTAGTTAGTTGCGGGATGGTGTCGCAGTATAATCTGCCGCAGGCGCGCAAGTATGGGCTTAAGAACGGGATGAATATTTTCCTGAAGAGGCTAACGATTCAGGGGTTCATTGTGTCGGATCCGGAGTTTGTGGGTCCGTATGTGGGGGATTTCTTCGAGAAGATGAGTGGTTGATTGAAGGAGGGGAGGATTAAGACAAGGGAGAGTGTGACGGTGGGGATGGAGAAAGCGGCAACGTGATACTTGGGTATGTTTAAAGGGGACAACTTTGGGAAGACGGTGTTCAAGGTCGCGGATTGGGAGGGGTAGGGCCGCGACGAGACTGAGGAGAGGGGTCGACTTTGTGGTTTTGTTCTTGCAATTTATGCTTTTGAGACGGTGCAGGCTCTGCTGACAACGCCGTCATATGGGACTGAGAGTCAGGGGAGTGGTGATTGTAATTGGAGCTATGCTCTCCGTTTGGAGCTATGCTCTCCGTTCTCTCCGGCGCAGCTCCACCGATTTGACCTTCCGTCCAACGTTCAGAACTCTCGCCAACGGGAGGAGCTGCGCTGCGCATGCAACACCCGTACACTCCGAACCTGCACTTTTCGAACCCACAAGTAAAGCGTTGGGTCTCGCTTACTCACTCAATTGCGCGGAGATGCTTTGGGAAAACGAGTTGCTCGAATAGGCTAATAATACCAATTTTCCATACAAAACATGTCTATTTTACATCTTACAACTTCATGCCAAGCACCTTATGCACCCTCAGCGCCTGCCTGATGCTCAAGTCCAGCATGATCTCCTCAGAGCCTCCAGGAATAGCGTAGGCCCTCACATCTCTATATAACCTCTCGACCTTAGCACCTTGCCCCCCTCGACTGTAGCTCAGCCCACCAAAGATCTGACTCGCTTCCCTTGCGCAGAACTCGAAGGTTGTTGTGCTCTGCGCCTTCAGACTGGCAATGGCGCCGCCGAGCTTCAGCATGGCTTCCATCTCTCCCATCTTCTCGCACTGGAAGATCAGGTTCTCCAGCCAGTTATACGAGGCCTCGATCTGGCGTGCCATGTGCGCGAGCTTGAGGCGGATGACGGGATGGTCGATGAGGCGCTTACCAAATGTCTTGCGCTTGTGCGCGTACTTCATCGACTCCTCGTAGCAGACGCGGGAGAAGCGGAGGCACTGGATGATGATGCCGATGCGCTCGTGGTTGAAGTTGGTCATGACGACCTTGAAGCCCTGGTTCGCCTTGCCGATCAAGTTCTCTACTGGCACCTTGACGTCTTCGAAGGTGATGTAGGTGGTTCCGCTCGACCATACGCCCTGGCAGTCCATTCTTCGTGTTGAGACACCGCCGGCATCGCGCTCGATGAGGAGGACGGAGACGCCGTTCATGCCCTTGTCGCTGGTGCGGACCGCGGTGGTGAAGTAGTCGCACCAGATGCCGTTGGTGATCCACTTCTTCTCGCCGTTGACGATGTAGTGCTTGCCATCTTCGGACAACTTGGCTTCGCAGGTGAGGTTCGCAACGTCGCTACCAGCATCTACGGCATGTTAGATTGAATCATGCTTTTAGAGATCTGAAGCTGAACATACCTGGCTCGGTAATGGCAAGGCATATGCGCTTCTCACCGCTGAGAATCTTGGGACCGATGCGTTGGACGAGCTCCTTCTTTCCAAACTTGAAGAGTGGGGGAGCGCCGATGCCGTATCCACCGATGAGGTTCCATACAAGACCGCCACTACCGCTGCGCGAGAGCTCGTCGGTGAGGAGCATCTCGTGGAAGAGGTCCCACTTCTCCGGTGGAACGCTCTTGACACGCTTGTCTGTCAGGTGTGTAGGGAAGTGCATGCCGAGCAACCCAGCAAGATAGCCTCGCTCGCCCATCTGCTTGAAGATCTCATCGGGCACCTTCTTCGCCTCGTCCCACTCAGTCACGTAGGGCTGTATTTCCTCGTCAACCCATTGTCGGACTTCGTCGCGGAGTGCTGCGTGGGACTCGTTGAAGTAGGGCGAGTGATACTGCGAATTTTAGTTGGTAAAACTCTTGTGAGCCTGCGTTGAGTGACTTACCGACTGGTACCATGAGGGATCCGCATATGGGATAAGGTCACCGTACGGGTCCAAAGCCTCGGCTTCCTCGGCTTCAGCGGTTGGCTGAGGAGCGACCACTCCGGGGTTTGCTTCGGGCTTGACCACCTCCTTCTCCTGCGGTGGAGGAGTTGCCGGAGGAGTCGGGGGCGCAGCTTTAGAGTCTAATGAACCGACTTGAAGCTTCTTCTGGAACTTCTTGAGAATGCTCTCGTTGTGGTACTTCCAGAACTGCTTCGAGGCATCCTTGCCGGCGACACGTTGCAAAACTGCAATTCGTCAATTTATCGAGCGTACCAGCGCATCACAAAGTACCGTACTCTTCTTTCCTCCAGGGTGCTCGTCCTGAAACTTGGTCAAATCGTAGACATCTTCATCGACGATGATCCACAGATTGTCGCCCTTGTTATGCGACGCAACGTCGGCGGCTGAAAATCGTTGCGACATAGCTGCCGTGATGCAATGAGAAGTGGATGTAGGAAAGAGACTAGGAGGAATGGTGCAGATTGATGTTACAGTGAACAATGCCGGCTGCCGAGGAATATAATAGCTTGTGTCGGAATTCAAACTTTCACATGAAAGTCCATCACGCTAGCTGGCCATGCGACATCTGACGACCTGGAGCCCCAGCTACCCTCTGGGGAAGGGTTCGGAGATGAGCACATGATTCATTGATCTCGTGAGCGATTTCGACGGTGCGTGATTGGTGGCCGGCTTACCTGCTACTGTGAATGCTGGAGCCGTCGCTAACGTCATCGCAGAAAACGCCGAGGCAATGCTGTTTTAGGTAGCGCACGTGCTCTGAGGTCACTCCGAATCTTCACAAGCCGCGAAGCTGACGCTCAGCTGCGCTCGAATACGCCCGGAATTGCGGAGGTCCGCACGCTTTCCCCAGACGGAGACGCGACTGGTTTAACGCGTAGCGCCTGCTATCGTGGCTTTCACGTGCAGAAGAAGTGTTCCCTCAGTCTCCCAGAAGATCTAGACGCAACGCATCGCAAGAAGTATTATCGCATTTCTGAAGGTTTCTGAACGCAATACATATTTATATCGATACCGCAGCTGAGTATCCAGAAGCATGTTCTTGAGCGCACAGAGGCGCGAGATCTCACCTACCAAGGACGATTGCAACACAAGTTCTCTCTTATAACTACGGCAGCCGCCCAACCACGCTCCAGCCCTGCCAACCGTGGTCACTCGTCGAGATTGTTTTTGGACATCTGAACATCTGTGATTAGACAGCAGTATGCCACTGCGAGAGCCGTTTGAACCACTAAATCGTGTTAGAGGGCGACCGAAGAGCGAATTATGAAACGCTGAGCAGCTCGATCTATTCCACGCAGTCTCTGAGGGAATTCGATTGCCCAGCATCCAAAATGGAGGCTCCTACAAACCTGACCATACTCAGACTGTTAAACAGTTGACGCAAAGAGCTAGTCACTGTGGGGCGAACCCTTTCAGCAAGTGAAGGATCATGAATGCAGTGGTCCAGAGTTTGGTCTCTCGTTTGGCACAGATCTGCAGCGCTGCATGCTCGGATATCTTCATCATGAAGCTCGGTATTTGCTCTCTCGATACTATGAAGAATGCGAATTAGTGTCAACGACCGACCAGGCTGAGATATCAGCTACTGGCACCTCTCCGAACCCGCACGCCTCTCTGTCATTTACGCGCTTCATGATGTAGAAGCCTGAAAAAGTAACAGTCGCATCAGGTTTGCGAGTAGTCTTTACACAGCTTCTGTATTCTTTTCACCAGAGTACCACTACGAGGCTACGAGCTACCGTCGGTTTGCGATTGAGAATACTAAAGCTTCAAGCATTGTGCCTGCTTGTTGCGTGGTATGTTGACTTACGAGGTCCCACTGTACATCGCCATCCATGGGTCGCTCCCTCGTTTTGGTTTTCGGCACGGCGTGCGAGAATGCAGTCCTCTCATTGGTCGAACCGCCATTCCACCTTAGTATGCAGTGTGGTATCAACACACACTGTTGCACGTCCGCAATACATGCTGGCCGACCTCTATTGGTGTGTTCTCAGCTTACCTTGTATCCCCGTTTTGTGTCGCGCATACATGGCGCACCACGGTCCCGCGGAGTTCTGCCCGTGGTAAATGCCGCGTTTTCATTGGCTCAACAACTATCACTATCAAAGTTAATATCGAGATTGTCCCTTTTCTCGAACATAATATTTCCCGTTTCTTTCTTATTTTTAATGGTCTGTAAAACCCGTTTCATCGTTTGTCACTCTACCGATAGCCTCCCCCGCGCTCCGTCCACGAAGTCCCGACCGTCTGTTTCGGTCAACAGCTTGGCTTCAAGTTCCTCCCTTGTGTATTGTTATATGTACTTCCATGGATCAGATATGCAAGAGCTAGCTTAGTGCCAGCGTCGATCGCTCTCTCGTCGTTTGCCATAGAGCTGAGACATATCTGCACGTGCACCAACGGTCACCTCCTACCGATCTTCGGCTTCAGGGCAGGTCAACTAAACCTGCGCGATGTACGCTGCGTTGTTCAACTTCGGTCTTCAAGGATATAATCTGCAGTCTTCTCCACTGTATTGGATGTCGTTTCAGGAAGTCCAGCAGCCGTTGAAACCACATGGTCAAATCATTCTCTTGTATCTTGTCACACGGTTCTTTCACGATCACTCAAATAATCCACTTATCGACACATGGTCGACAAAGACTTTCTATATACTTTACTGCCTGATTCCTGGCTCGAAACAAAACGGCATTCCCAACAATCCATACACTCTTTCCATACAGCCTTGGAAAGCAAAACTTGACTTTAAAATTCACTTTTTCACTCGGATCGTGGACAAAACATCGATATTTAGGAACACACAACTCTTCCGCGAGGTTCAGGATTCCCCCATAGATGCGGAGCGGTCAATTCCATATTGGAGGCGTTTCTGTGGGGCTAGCGCCAAGCGAAATTATCCTTGTACCCCGAACCATGTTTTCCCGCAGTTCTTCTACGTCGTTCACTCTCGTGTGTCTTTCGACAACGATGCAGACCGTTTTGGCGGCTGCTGACACTGATTATACCCAATATGTTAATGTTTTGTACGTTCAAACATGACCTGTACATCTGAAGTACGCGCTAACCGTTCCTAGTATGGGCACCACAGGCGGAGGGAATCGTTTCCCTGGCGTCGTTGGTTGTGAGTATTTCATGTGGGTACTCGCAGAGCTTGGCTTATACACACGATAGCACCCTTTGCTATGACAAAATTGGGACCCGATGTCCAGTCAGGGCGCACAGACGCTTACTCGGGGTATCTTCCAGATGGTAACATTTGGGGCTTTTCAATGACGCATGAGTCTGGCACCGGCGGTGCACCCAAATACGGTGTCGTCTCGCAGATGCCGGCCGTTGGTAATGTACCCAACCCGTTAGCGGACTTATCACAGGGACGAGCAGTTCCAGATGAAGGGCAAGTTGGCTACTACAAGTCGAGTTTAAACAATGGCGTTACGATTGAACTAGGGGCGACAGACCATGCAGGGTTGTATCAGTACACATTCCCGAGCGGTAGCCCCTCTTCGATTGTGGTGGATGTTTCACACGTGCTTCCAAGCTTCCGAGGTCTTGGATGGGAACAACACTATACGAAAGGCAATTTCAATCTTGTTTCGGACGATCATTATGAGGGATCTGGTACCTATAATAATGGTTGGAACCTTTGTAAGTTACCCCGGAACCCGATGTATCGGTCCACGCTGTGCACTGAGTAGGCCTGGGATCAACGATTCACATGCCGAACTTGTACGCAGAAGATGAATACTGACCTCTCACAGCTCCCGATTGGACTCTTTACTTCTGTGGAAAGTTCAACCAGAAGCCCACAAGCTCTGAGACTTTCACAGGAACAGGCAACACTTTGTCTTCTTACGGCAACACTTCTACGGTTTCCGGCACCGAACGCCTAGGTGGTGTCTTCACATTCGACAGTGCGAATTTAACTTCGAGAGTCGGAATCTCGTTCATTTCTTCGGAACAGGCATGCCAAAATCTTGACAACGAGATCCAGCCAAAGACGACACTGCAGTCTCTCATTACCAAGGCGAAGAAGGCCTGGAACAGCGAGATACTGTCAAAAATTGAAGTCGCGGGTGGTAGTGATGCCGATACGCAGCTCCTTTACAGTTCACTCCTTGGAATGTGTAAGTATTTCGTGTTGTTCGTGATGCTACAAAATATATGTTAACCTGCTTAAAGTTATGATCCCATCGAATAAAACCGGGGAGAACCCTGGATGGTCTAGCGAGGAACCCTACTATGATGATATTTTCACATTCTGGGATACCCATAGATGTCACACTGCCCTGTTCCATATTCTGGAACCCGTCGCCTACGAAGAGTTCATCCGCTCGCTGATCGACATCTGGCGGCATGATGGCTTTCTTCCCGACGCCCGTTCGTCCAACTACAATGGACGTGTTCAAGGAGGATCTAATGCTGATAATGTCCTCGCCGATGCGTACGTCAAGGGGATTCGAGGCGCAGTGAACTGGGATGACGGTTATTCTGCCATGAAAGTAAGTGCGCTTAGACTGTCGGGGGAAGGCGCAACCCTTATGTGGCTCATCTGCCGACCACTATACAATTACTAACGGAGTCCATAGACCGACGCAGAAAAGACTCCACCAAACAATTTCGATCCTAAATCTCCCGAGTCGTCTACCAAGGAGGGCCGAGGCGCGCTTCCTGACTGGTTGAAGTACGGCTACATCACTCCCGCGTTCAACAGGGCCGTCTCTCGGGCAGTCGAATACTCCACCAACGACTTCGGCCTCTACCAAGTAGCCAAAGGCTTAGGACTGCAATATGACGAAGATACGTACCTGACCAGATCTCGCAACTGGCGCAACCACTGGAATCCTGCTGCGACTTCCACGAACCATTCCGGGTTCATGGTACCCCGTCGCGCGGACGGCTCTTTTGTTCCTCAGGACCCCCTGTCGTGCGGCGGTTGCTACTGGGGTGACCAGTACTATGAAGACAACCCTTGGGTATACAGCTTGAACGCCATCCACGACGTGTACACTATGAAAGAATACATTGGTGGCGACGAGAAGTTCATCGATCGTGTCGATAAGCTCTGGGACCTTCGCATCTTCAATGCAGGCAACGAGCCGAGCTTCACCTCACCGTACCTGTACAACTTTGTGAAAGGCGCCCAGTGGAGAAGCGTAGACCGCAGTCGCGGCATCGGAAATCTGTACAATGCAGGACCTAGCGGGCTGCCTGGAAACAGCGACGCAGGCGCCATGGAGGCAAACATACTCGTAAGTTGAACGCTATATTTTCGGCGTGGCTTTCTCGTGTGACCGGTTCACCGCATAATGCGCCACGGGTAGCACACACCTCACGTTTTTGATCGCTGCCACACGCAGGTTTGGAACATAGCTAATTTGTACCCAGTGGCAGATGGTCGGTCTGTATCCCATGACGGGCCAAACGACTTTCTTAGTGCTATCGCCGTGGTTCCCATCACTCACTATCCACCTGGGCAACGGCAAGTCGCTCAAAATCACCACCACCGGCGGTAACAAGGACACTGCGTACTACGTACAGAGCCTCGAGGTAAATGGGGAGCCATGGGACAAGGCTTGGGTAAGCTGGGACGACGTATTTGCAAACGGAGGCACGATGGACTTTGTGTTGGGTTCCAGCCCAGTGGACTGGGCGACGGGTGAGCTGCCGCCAAGCCCAGCATCTTCTGATCTCCAAGGGTAAGAAAATAGGTAGTCGCATGTTATCGGGCCCAAGACGCTGATGGTGGTAGGTATGAGCAGAGAACAGTGGGGTATGGGCTGTTTCTGTTGTTGCTTTGCGCGTGTCTTCTGCCGCCGAGCGTTCTCTATGGAGTCTTGTATGCACGCACTTACATGGAGGCTCGAGGGAGAATTAGCCTGCCTTGACAATTGAAGATCTTGATAAAGTCTAACCAGCGTTTCTCGGTAGAGTGTCAGCGATAACTTGCAGGGTCCGCAGCATCCGCCGGGTTTCTCACAAAACAACGAGGCTTTGTGGTCGGTGTGAAGGATGCTGTGGCGCTTTCAGAAGGTCGTGACGCATCTTCTCCGCTGACTGGCCCGTGCGTCCCAGAATTCCTCATGGATCTGGTCTGGGCTAGGCGCTCGAAAAGCCAAAAGACGCACAAAGAGCATGCGCTCACCGCCACCGAGCTGTGGGCGCGAGCTTAAACTCCAGTCAGCGCGCCTGCACGCGTGCCCTCCCTATCGTCCGTCACATGAGACTGCGCCCACAGCTACCCTGGTTCTTCCCGCTCGCCAAGTCGCCATAGCTCCCCCCAGCTGCAGCCGGCTCTGGACGCAGGACAGACCGCGCTTTGCGTAGGCCGATAAATACTGGAATATTCCCTGCAGGCGCTCACCTTCACCCCGCCGTGAAAGATAACGCTGACCGTTTGGGCTCCCTCCTTGTGACTTTGGAGCTGCTCGGTCAGGAGAAATCATGGCTTCGACGGTGACTTCGGCGGCCGCAGCGGCGGTAACGTCTGCAAAGGCAGCGCCGCAGGGTGGTGTTCTTGAGCACGTCAGTCCTGTAGCTGTCGACCCAAAAAACCCCATTATTCTATTCATTATACAGGTAGAATCCCAATCCGCACTGCAAATCACCTTTTTCTTTTTTTATACCAACAACATCTACAGGTTATTATCATCATCGTCTTCTGCCGCGCTCTCCAATGGCCACTGAACAAGCTCCGCCAGCCTCGCGTGATATCAGAAGTCATCGGAGGCATCCTGCTAGGCCCCACGGCCATGGGCCGCATCCCCGGATTCAAAGCTCACATTTTCCCCGACGCCGCGATGCCGCAGTTGAATCTGGTCGCCAACCTCGGTCTCGTGCTGTTCCTGTTCATCATCGGACTCGAAGTCGACCTGCGCTTCTTGGTCAGCAACTGGAAGGTGGCGCTGAATGTCGGCATCATCAGCATGGCGATACCTTTTGGCCTGGGGTGTGCCATAGCTGTGGGCCTGTACAACGAATTCCGCCATGAGGAGGGGTTGGTGCCGATCGATTTCCCGGTTTATATGCTGTTTATTGGTGTTGCTATGGCAATTACGGTGAGTCTAGACAGGTACGATGGTTTTGAGTTATGCTGACATGACTAGGCATTTCCTGTACTATGTCGTATCCTCACGGAATTGAAGTTGCTCGATACCCCCGTGGGCGTCATTGTCCTGTCTGCGGGCGTAGGAAACGACGTTGTTGGTACGTTGGCCTCCAGCCACTTGTGCACCCAAAGCTAATGCGGCCAAACAGGATGGATACTACTTGCACTCTGTGTCGCGCTCGTCAACTCTGGAGCGGGTCTGACTGCACTATACATTCTGCTTTGCTGCGTTGGATTCATCCTCTTCCTCGTCTACGTGGTACGACCAGCCTTCATCTGGGTCCTCCGAAAGAACCGAGCACTGCAAGATGGGCCTAGTCAGGGCATGATTGTACTCACATTGTTGCTCTGCCTCGCGTGCTCTTTCTTTACTGGAGTCATCGGTGTCCACGCCATCTTCGGCGCCTTCCTGGCCGGCCTCATCTGCCCTCACGAAGGCGGTTTTGCTATCAAGGTCGCGGAGAAGATCGAGGATCTGATCGGAGGCCTTTTCCTACCACTGTATTTCACGCTTTCCGGACTCAACACCAATATTGGACTTTTGGACAGTGGGATGGTGTGGGCGTACGTCATTGGAGTTGTGTCCGTGGCCTTCTTCTCCAAGTTCGTCGGTGCGACCATTGCAGCAAGGTTCACGGGCATGCTCTGGCGTGAATGCTTTGCCATTGGGTCTCTCATGAGTTGCAAGGGGCTGGTCGAACTGATTGTGTTGGTAAGGTCAGGTCTACATCCTCTACTATCGTGTTACTAACGAGAGCAGAACATCGGTCTTCAGGCTAAAATCCTGAGCACCCGTACCTTCACCATCTTCGTCGTCATGGCGCTCATCACGACTTTTCTGTCGTCTCCGTTGACCATGTACTTCTACCCTCCGTGGTATCAGAAGAAGGTTGAAGCCTTCAGAAGAGGTGAAATCGATTGGGACGGCAAGCCTCTTGACGGCACGGATAGCGTCGTCGATGCCGCTCACTACGACAAAGTGGCGTCGCAGAAGATCAAGCACCTTACTGTGTACCTTCGCTTGGACAGCATGCCGAACCTGCTAGCATTCGCTTCCCTTTTTGGTGGATCCTTGCAGCCCAAAGCAGTATCGCATCCGAAAGCTGCGGAACGAAATGCTAGTCCGAGCAGAGAAGCTGGGGAAGTTCGAGATGAGGAGCCGAAGCGACCGGTGGAAGCGTATGGGTTGCGACTGCTCAATTTGACAGATCGTGGGTCATCCGTCATGGCCGTCACCGAGGCACAAGAGTACACCGCCTACGATCCCGTGGTTAACATTTTCCGCACATTCGGCCGTCTACACAACCTAGCCGTTAGCGGAGAAGTTCTCGTAGTACCCGAGTCTTCTTACGCCGATACCCTCAGCACCCGTGCGTCTGAATCTGACCTGCTCCTTCTCCCCTGGAGCGAGACCGGAGGCATGTCGGAGCAAGCCATCATCGAAGACAAGGGAACCAAGAACAAGCTGGCGGCACCTTCATACACGACCTTTGTCAACGACACCTTCGAGCAAGCTTCAACGACGGTCGCCGTCCTCGTGAACAAGAACTTTGGAGGTAGCAAGAACAAGGACAAGAAGGAGCGCGGCAAGCTGAGCCGCACATACAGCTCCGTCAGCCTCCACAGCAACCGCGACAAGACGGTCACCGCGCCCATCGCCGACCCATCTCACCACATCTTCTTCCCCTTCTTCGGCGGCGAAGACGACCGCACCGCGCTCCGCCTCGTCCTCCAGCTCGCCGAGAAGCCCGAAGTCACCGCCACCGTCGTCCGCTTCGACGTCCCGTCCAAGTTCCTGGGCGAGACGGCGGCGTCGTCGTCGTCGTCATCGGGCGCTGCTGGTAAAGCCGGGGAAGTCATCACTACTACCACGCACTCAGCGCACGAGCAAGAAGCCGCCTTCTTTGCGTCGCTCAGCGCGTCGCTCCCTGTTGAACTCTCCGCCCGCGTCGTCTTCGAGACGGTCGCAAGCGCCAACCCCCTCAGCGACGTCGTGGCCCGCGCGATGACGGACGTCGGGCAGAACCCCAAGAACGCGGGCGACCTGGTCGTCTTGGGCAGGAACATTGCGCGCAACGGCGTCTTATCGGAAGGTGGTGCAGATGAGATCAAGGCTGTGAGTCCGTCGTCTGCGGCGTCGACGTTGGGCGTGCTCGCGGAGAAGGTCTGGGACAGCAAGTCGGGCGCGAGCATTTTGGTTGTGAAGGCGGGAGCGTAGAGAGTAGCGCTGGGTATGATATTGCTTACAAGTGAATTTGCATTGAAGTGCTTCGGCGTAGGTATAGCGGGCGCTGTGGGAGTTTGACGAGGCTGGAAAGGGTGCATTTGCATGCGGTCTGGGTATATACCATACGGAGATTGATAGCATATACTAATGATGTTTCGGTTCTCAATCCAAGTAAACAAAACCGAGTCTAATCGTTTCAAAACATTAATTAATGCAGCTGCTGAACATGGTTGGCGTTTTCTCCAGGTGCCCCAATCGATAGGCCGGGGGCGAACCCCACAACCACCCCTGCACCCGCACCCGCACCCACTCGCCCAAACCCTTACCCGTTCCGTTCGCCAAAATTTCGCGACGCGTCGATTCTAAACACCTCCTTTTGCGCGCCCTCTCTCGCCCGGTCACGCCACTCTGTCTTCTCTGCTTCTCCTAATACTGACTTCTCCTCTCTTCTTCCTAATCCCATTGCTCTGCGTGAAGATCATCCTTCTTACGACGAATTGGCCCCATCGAGCGTGAGCAAATGGACGCAACCGTCTCCACCGAACCGAAGAAGCGCGGACGCCCGAGGAAGGTCGTCAGCGAGGAAGTCTCAACCTCGGCGGCGGGGGAATGCAAGAAGAGCGCGGGCGTGGGAGTGAGGAAAGCGAGTACGAAGACGGCAACGGCCGCGGGGAAGAAAGACGATGCAATGGTGAAGAAGGGTGTGAAGGTGGCCAGTAAAGCAGTGAAGGCGGTGAAAGCTGCGCCGAACGCGAAGACCACGCGTGCGCCGGTGACGGAGGAGAAAACAACGGACGGAAGAATGGAGGTGGGGAAAGGAGAGGGAAAGAGCAAGATACTAGAAGAAGTATACAAGACCGGGACGATGAAGCCGCCAGTTGAGCCGGCTATGGCAGAAGTGGTACTACCGACGGGCGGCGCTGCGAATGTGGTAATGGAACAACCTCTGCCGACGCCCACGCAGTCTACACCCTCACCGTCCTCCGTACCGCCGCGCCAGCCAGCCGTGGGAGAAATCGTCCTCCCAACCGGCGGCGCTGCGAATGTGATTATGGAGCAACCTCTACCCACACCCACACCCTCACCGTCCTCCCAACCACGCGCGCCCCCTCCACCTCGTCCCGCCTCCAAACCCATCACCAAACCTACCCCCTCCCTCCCCAAGCGCAGCACCACCATCCCCCTCCCCACGCGCCCCCTCAACCCCTCCCTCCCCGCCTCCCCCCGCCCTAAACCGCCCTCCCCCTCCGCCCTCGAAAATGCCGCCACCGAGCGCGCCATCGCGGAAGGCCGCATGCCGAAGAAATACCAGGGCGCGGCGCGACGCGTGACGGCCATCATGGTGGGGATACCGGTTATTTTGGTCGTGGGGTGGGAGTTGTGGGGGCGATGGGATGCACAGATACGGGTAAAGTTTGAGGAGAGGGGAGAGTAAGGGGGGTTACGATTATGGATGATAATGTGTGCATGAGGGTGGTAGGGCCGCAGGAAAGAAACGTGATCGAGGAGATTTTTTACGCGGATAGGGTAGAGAAGACGCTGCTAGTAACGCTGTATATATCACGACTCTCGAGTACATAAACAAACTGCAATCCAAGACGTATAACCCGCATTCTACTGCTCATCGACATGCATATCCCACAACACCGCCCAATCACACTAAGTTACACCACAAAGCCAAACGTCCACATACAGCAACGCTAACAATATTCTCTAGGAATAAAATGTGTATCAATAGTTCCTCGCCCCACCAACCCTTCTTTCCAGCCTTATATACCCCTCCCCTCTATAAAAAGAAAAAAAAAAAAAAA
>ML976675.1:457290-501003 GCA_010015655.1 Bimuria novae-zelandiae CBS 107.79 | reverse complement strand
TATCCATTCCAACTCCACCGCGCAATGCTAAGATATCATCTCCTCCCACTATCCATCCATGCAAGCTTACCCAAACGCCGCCCATGCATCACATGCGTAACAAGGCAAAAGAAACATGTCACCGGAAATAGCTCCCCTCCCCCTCTTCCAACTCAACCGTCTTTCCCAACCCCGCCATCTTCGCCCCCTCCACCGGCGGATGAAACAACCGCTTATACCGCAACTCTGGCGAACTCGGCATCGCAGACGCACGCACAGCACCGCGCCCATCATCGAACGGCGTATGCAGATGCGGATGCGATATCGACGGATACGGAAACACAATTTGACCCGTACTCTGCCAGAGATCCGGCGCCCGGGGCAGCAGCGGCGGCGAATGCACCGGCTCCGGCGACGATAAGATCGCCGAGGTATCGCTGTCGACATTATCCGAGACATCTGCATCAGTGGGGTCATCCTCCGCATCCGTCGACGACACCGCTTCCACGGTTGCGAAGTGCGGTTTTATGACATCGGGCGAGTGCGGGGGCCGCATCGACGGGCGGGAAGGCAGATACGGACGTGATACCGTGGGCGTGAGGCCCTTGCCCTGGGAGCTCGGACGAAGCGGGAAGTCAGGCGCAGAGGTCTCGATGAAGGGTGTGAATGGCGCGAGGGGAGCGCCGAGGCTTTCAGATTGCGCGTCCCGCTTGTGTCGGCGGAGGGGATGCGTGGGGGGCAGATCGGAGCCTTGGAAGGCGGGGCGGGTGAGGTTGAGAAGGCGGAGGTTTGCCTGGCGTTGGCTGAAGTGCACGCAGGGGAGGATGTGGTTGACGGCTTCGTCCAGAGCGAGCTCGATGGCGAGGTGGTTTTGGATTCTGGAGACTTTGGTCCAGGTCGCTTGTTCGCCGGTGAGCAAGCACCGGAGCATGAAGTCGGTGGTGGGGTTGCTGAGGATCTTGGGGAAGTTTGTGTATGAGATGACGGGGAAGATGGTGATGTCGCCGGAGTATCTCTGGTTGAGGATCGATCGGACTTTGGACATGGTGTTGGGGAAGACGCCCATTTCGGCGAGCACTTCGAGACGGTGCAGAGCTTCTCCTTTGGCGAAATTGGCCATGTTGTTTATCCAACCTGGACCAGCGGAGAAGGTATTGTTTTGATGTACGTCTGCACTGATAGCTTCTTCTTCCTTGGCGAGAAAAGGTACCACGTGTGGGTTGACTTGGGATACAATGAAGTGGTTGACGTTGAACATTTCAGCCAGGCGAGTCATAGGCAAATCGTTGTCGACCGATCCGTCAATCCAGCCTTCGTTGGGTGTGGGGTCCCACGGCACTTGTCTTCCAGTCTTGTGGTCTTTGGCCATCAGAGAAGCAGCGGAGAAGACGAATGGAACAGAGCATGATGCACATCTATCGGTTGTCAGCCATCTTCAACAACAGGACTATGGCACCGAAAAATATCTCCGGTCTACAAGAGAGTAACTTACACTGCCGACCAAATCATAACGTCCGGCGCCGTGACGTAATTCAACAGCCTCGGAAGCTCATACATGCTCGCGCTCGAAACGGTGATGTTCAGTATCCTCCGGGTCCGATTGTACGATTCTTGAAACGTAATATCGCCGAGCATCTGCCTCATGACCCTCTGCAGATGCGAGATGTCAAAGAGCGAGCCAAATTTCAGGAAGCGCGTTACTTTCTGAATGACGCCCTCCTCGTCCCCCGGCTTCTCAAAGACAGCCAGGTCTCCATAGCAAAACTCAGCCAAAACAGCGGGTATCTCAGCATCGGTTTTGGAGCACAACACGGCACAGACGATGCTGCCTGCGGATGCTCCTGATATGATGCGCGGCAGGAGGCGCAACTCCCACAGACACTTGACTACGCCGATGTGATTCATGCCAAAAGTGCCGCCGCCGGAGAGCAGAAGCGCTGTGCGGCCGAACGACTGGCGCGTTCGGAGGAGCTCCTCGGCAACCTTGTGCGGCTTGACGGGGCAGCTTTCGCCCTGCTTGGCTGCCACGTCAGGGAGCGCGTGCAGCGTCCGGACAGCCGATTCGATGTATCGCTCGATGAGCTTTTTGGTCCCAACATGCGAATGCTTGTAGAGCCGCAGATCGCCCATGCCGCCGATGCCGCGTGTGAGGGTCGTGCGTACGAGGAAGAGCATGCGCTGGACGTCGCAGTTGAGACGAGCGTCGTCGAGTTGTTCCAGACGGGCCTTGACAAGCTCGGCGTCGTATTCGGACGATTCGTCTTCAAGCTTCCAGGCGTCGTTGCCTTCGAGGGTGTCTAGCTCGCTCGCAGCGGTTTTCCATTCTTCGTAGGATGTGGCCTGTGTTTACGATGAGCATGTGACGGTAATCCCAATCTTGAGTTCACTCACCTCCCGCATGCGCAGGTACAGCAGCTGTTTGCGAGCTTTCTCATGGTTTTCTGGTGGTGTAGACTCCGCGTCTTTTGTGCCTCGACCAAGTACCCCAAATGGATCTTGCACCAGCCGAATTAACGGGTTCAATCGCCCACCTTGGCTCTGGCTGGGTTGCTTCGCAACATCCTTTCCCTGCTGTCCACCTCTTGCTGTGTGTAGTCTCGCGCCTCCGAAGAGCACCGTATCATATACAAAGGACATTTGTAGCGAGAGGGCTCCATGCGCAAGTGTCGTGAGAGCGACGAGGTCGCACGTGGCCGTGAGGTATTCGAAGAGACGCGCGCAATGCCGATGCAAGTCAGTTGACACGACACAATGAAGTCAAGAAAAATCAATGATAGGGGTAGGTAGCGCGAGTAGTGGCAGGTTTACGTGGAAGGTCCGTCAAAGGTACATCGGTACTTTGGTCCGTAGCAGTCCCGCTCGCTGCGGGTGGACGTCAGTGCCAACTTTCCCCGGTGCTTGTTTCTGCTGCGCGTCTGAGGGACACCACAACCAGGCAAAAGTTTTGCGATGCAACAGACTATCATGCGGAATGCGCTGGAATTAATGGCTGCCAGCACATTCAGCTGTCGCGGGCTCAAAGACCCATGCACATCACACGGACAAAGGCGGTAAGATTGGCGCACGGACTCAGTTCCTGCGTGAGCGTGTGCAGCTTCGCCTGCATCAAACACCGGGGTATTGTCTATTACGAAGCAGAACCCTGCCTGTCCTCGCTATCCTTGCTGCCATCGCTCTCCTCCACCAAGTGTGCAGTCCAGGAAGATCGCACATCAACACCGCACATCTCGACTTGCAAGTCGTCCACAGAACCACCGCCTCAAACAATGGATCACAATGGAACAACACCGGTCACGCGTCCCGAATATCGGGCGGAACCATGCAGACACACCATGTGGGGTGCCAATGGGCAGGAGCGGTAAACCTGGGGAACCCTCCCCATGCGGCCACCATCTGTGATCCAGCAGCCATCACGCGGCTTCGAAAATGTCTTAAACTTGCGTCCGCGGACCGGAAACCGCTGGTACCGCCGAGTCATACGGACTCGCTGTCATACGGACTCGCTGTCATACTTTCACATGTCGAACATTTCCCATTGCATTTGACTACCAGCAGGGCTGATCGTATTACAGTTCGCGAAACTTGATCATGGGTTATAATAATGCCGACCTCGTGCCTCATGTGCTAGAGCCACAAATAAAGCCATACCAGTCGCTGAATCAAAGTGGGTATCGTAGGTAAATGGGAAAAAAATTTAGTCAAGATGCCTGCCCAGACACTCTTTAAACATTATGCCATCCACCGTCCAGCTACTTACAAATCGTCCTTCCAACTCAGCACATCATACCCTTTCCTCATAATCTCTGCTTTTGGCCTCACGTGCAGGTTCTCCGGCCACTTCATGTCCGGGTTCGCGTCGATCTGCCCGTACATTAGCTCACCTCCTCTTGTCACTGTTGCGTGCAGCTGTGCTTGAGGGCGGACGTACACTAGCACTCCCCGTCAGTGAAGTGACCCGGTTCTGCGCGAAAATGAAATCGCGGTAAGGGTCACCAGTAGGTTCAGTGGGGATTCGCGGTCCGCTGCTCAATCTTTGCAGTGATGGGGGGCGTGTAGAAACGTTACGCGATGCTGATAGCCGACTTGGCTGGTTCACAGGCGTGGGGCGATTGGTTGAACTGGATAGGCCTAGAGAGGAGAGGCGTCTGCTGGAAGACGTTGGGAGAGACTCTCTTGCGCCTTCATTACTAGATGAAGGCACGGCGCTCTTGGTCCGTTCAGTTCGTTTGTTGAAAGCCGATGGCAGCGACTGTCTCTTTTTCTGAACACTTGGGCTTGGGCTGGGCCGCTCCATCGCAGCGAGTCTAGTCGCAGCTGCTCTTCCAGAGGAAGCTGTGCTAGCCGTAAACTCAGGGCGTGAATTTTTAGTCGCAGGAGCCTTGAACTTGGGAGGACTAGGAATATCTGGCACTGGGCTATCCGCTAGCGGGTCTGCCGTGGCAGCGAACTCTGAGGTTGGTACGTCTGGAACATAGGGTTTTCCGACAATTTTGCCTTCAAGCTCCTCAATAGCGGCAAGTAAGGTCTTTCTGTTCCCAACAACGCCCTTCGTGTAGAGCGTATCCCGAATATTGTCCTTGTAGAAGCGGTAGTACGGCTCGACATCTTCGCCATGATCAAGACATTGATTCACGTAATCCCTGTAGTCTGTGCGATTGCGAATAATGAAGTCGTCCCACTGCCACTTCGGCACCATCTTGTCTTGCTGGTCGAGCTTATCCATTGTTTTGCATTGGCCCAAGAAATGACGCGTGTCTCCAGTGTACGCGGGATACGTGCGTCTGAAATTCTCAAATACGGTGCCTGGCGTGGGCGATTGGGTGGCTCCGTTTGACTTTTTCGGCGCCATTGTCACAGCAGTTGGTGCTGAAGGTACCCTCGAAGTTCGTGCAGGGACTGTCTGTACATGGCCGGAGACTATCTGGCCGCTTTCGACGTAGCCGGTGCACACGTCGTCGACCAGGTTGTTGCCAGTCTCAATCTTGCTCACTTCATTTCCCTGGAGCACAGTCTCTTCCACAACGACGTTCTCAGCATCAGCGTGCACTAGCGTATCGTCAACATTAGTGAAGCCAATGTCCGATCTGTAGACATCAGCCTCGCCGGTACCCATGTCGACGTCTTCATGAGCACCAGGAGCCACTGTGTCTCCTACTGAATAGGCCTTATTGAAGTTCTTTAGATCATTTTGCGCAATTATACCGGATTGTATCGTACGCTCTATGCTTTTAATAGATTGCGCTGCCCTCTCATTGGTCTGCTCGTTCATTTGAGGAACACTCCTAGCAACTTTGTCCTGGCCCGAGTGTATGTGAACGCTGGCGGGATCATGTTCCTTCTCCCCGCTATCTTCACGGCGAATAGACCCAGATTGGGCCCCTGGGGTAGCGTCATCCCCGGCGACGTTGCTGATGGAAGATTGAGCTCGCTGTCCTTCCGTGAATTTTCGCCAGTGCTCTTCTTTCTCCCTTTGAAGTTCTTCCCCGCTATCTTTGATAGGGGGACTAGGTGATTCAGCTTTGAAAGACATGATCTTGATCAGTTTCGAGGGTCGACGACCATTTTTCAAGGGTGAAAGTTCAATCTTGCGTTTGAGAGGCACCACGTCATCGTTTCGTCGTTCGCGTTCGCGAGAGATGTTCGAGGGACCAGGAGAATACAGCGCTTCTTCCTGCACATCTTCCATGAGGACGTCGTCACAGACAGAATGCCGAGCAGGTGTATCGTTAGCCGAATATAATGGTCGATCGTCCTCCGATTCGTGAACCTCTTTGTGACCAGCGGGTAGCGATGGAAGTTCCACTAGCTCCGACACACCCTTCTTAGCATCATCCTTCTGCGGGGGTGTTTCCTTGTATGTAGAATACACAATCGTTGTCGATGAAGTTTCTTTGGATGCCCCGCTCGAACTCTGCTGCTGCACATGAGCCATGGGATTGATGATGGAAGTAGATGCTGCCGTCTTTTCTTTTGCATAAGGCGTCTCTTCCACTTGCACGTTTACCACCGCTCGCTGTACATGTGCTGAACTAGGAGCGGCATAGCGATTGAAAAGCCCTTCTCCCAATCCGCGCGGTACGTCCAATTCCAAGTCCATGTCGAGATCATCGTCGTCAACATCA
Source organism: Bimuria novae-zelandiae CBS 107.79 (assembly GCA_010015655.1). Lineage (NCBI taxonomy): Eukaryota > Fungi > Ascomycota > Dothideomycetes > Pleosporales > Didymosphaeriaceae > Bimuria > Bimuria novae-zelandiae. The sequence goes on along the minus strand of ML976675.1, from coordinate 494,902 downwards.
TCACTGGCCACACGAGGAATCTGGGGGTTGGAGCTAAAGGGTGGTGACGAACGAGGGTCCATAGTCGGTTCTTCGTTGGAGGATTGAATGGCCACAACACGCTGAGCCTCCTGACCGGAACTGGAATCTTGCATTCCACCTTGACTTCCTGCGCCTATGCTCGGTAGACTAGAATCTGGTGGTAGGGCTGGATCAGGCCTAAACCGTCGTTCAGGAGATTCCCGAGGAGCAGAGCTTGACCAAGACACTGCCGAAACGGCGTCTTCATAATCAGAAACCGAGCCGTCGTCACCGACTGGTGGGTTGGTATCAGACGCACTGCTATCCTCTTCGTCCGAAGATTTGTGGCCAGGCGTGGCGTTCCTTTTAAATTGTTTCAATGCTTTCAGCACACCGATGGGGACATTCGCATCTGGGAATCGATCACTTGTATCAGCTCTGGGCTTTTGCCAATGGGAGAGAAGCTTTGATTGTGCGCCAAACACTTTTCCACAACCGTCGGCGTGGCAGGTGTCATCGAGCCAGTTGGGTACTGTGTCTTCTAAAGCATCCTCATCGGACTGTGATTGGGAAGTCCCGCCCAGCGCGGCTGCCTCTGTGTCATTGAAGAGCTTTTCAAAGCTTTTCCCTGTCGAAGGTAGGTTTTGGCTTGGGTCGTTTTTCATGTAGGGAGGTGGCATGCACGTTGGTTGGAAAATGGTCTCCGGCCGCGCAACATGTTCGTCGGATGTAAGACTAGTAGAGATCCTTGTAAAGCCACCCGCGGAGGGGGCCTTGTTCGCTTGATTTGAAGACGCTGATTCGGGAGGGTCTCTACACATCGCTTTCGGCTCGATGGGAGGACGTCGAATATGTGCTCCACTCGCTCCATTGAATCTAATTAGACCTAGTAAAGCAGCAGTTTTCTGCTTGTCGAGGTCGCTACCATTCTCGTTGCCATTCTCTCGTGGCTCTCGGACGGGGGATCGCGGTCGGTGCGCTATCTGGGTGCCAAACGCATACTGAGTGTTTGGAGATGGCTTCCCATGGATGTTTTCCTCTTGTGTCGTCATGCTATCTTGTTCACCCGATTCGTCCTGCACCATCCCAAAGGTTGAACAATCGAAGTCGACCAGGGTTCGGCGTAGGTCGCGTAACGCGTTGGCGATATTCTCGCTGTTGTGTATGGGTTTGGGATCTTCGGTGGTACTTTGAAAGTCTAGGCTGGGGTTGTCGTAGTATAGGTGGGCAATGTCGAGTGCGAGGTTAAGACGCTCTCGTAGCGGACCGTAAGGCGTATATCGAATGGTGAATTTGCGCACCGCTAGCAGGCAACCTGGCGAAAGAGAGTGAGTCAATTGGAGACAGTCGGGGGAGAGAGATGCTCCAATGAAGACAGCACCATCGGTAAGAGTAAGTGAGTCGCCCTGCGCGGATTCAAATCAGCAAATGATGCGAGTTGGCAGGGAAAATGTACGCGAACCTGCCAGACGCGGAGAAGACGATGGCCGCTGACGTCTGCGAGAATGCGTACACAGCTACCTGTCCACTCGTATATACCGGCCCATGCCTCTTCTGTGGTCCCGTTGGTCCTCGTCAACCACGCGTTCGCTAAGTCTAGCTGGGCTGCTACGTCGTCCTCAAGCCAGAGGAGGTGCATGAGTCCCCGCACGCGGGAGTCGCGTCTTAGCGCGCCAACACGACTCTGTTGCGTGAACGAATCTCACATCAAGTGATGGACCAACGGTCAAATGAAACCAGGTGTAACCTGAACCCTAAGAATGCAATGTGAATAGTCAACAAGGTGTGTAGCGTCAAAAGGTCCTTTTGACGCGTTCAAAGTGTTGTTTGCTGCTGCGCAGCTGGGGACGCGCCTTCTCGTGTCTGCGGTGCGAACATGGAGCCCCGCAACACCAGTGCCATCCCAAGCGTTTGCGAGCAACAGCAGTCTGGTCACTGGAAGCACAGAGTGTGAGAGTGGTGCCAAATCCGCGTTTGCGCTGCGTGCATGTACTTCGGTACTATTCAATTATAAGTTCGGAAGTTGCCGCCTTGCAGACCTCGGGAGCTGCGTCATCACCAAACCACCACCATCACTGCAACAAGTGCTGCCTCGAGCTGTGCAATCACGCGCCCCCGCATGCCTCGCCACCGACTGCAGGAAGCCCTTTCACTCTGACCCAATCGTCCTATCCATACCTCGCCATTTACTGCCTTGTCCCTGCGCTGGCCATGCTACCTTTCACTCAAGACGACCGCGCCTTGATTTCCTCCGCTAACGATACCTGATGCCGTCCACGAACCGTGGCCACAATCCTCCACGCCTCTTTAGCAACCCATAGCCAGGCCCGATCCACGCGAATAGCCATGGCGCGAGATTCGCGGGGCCTGCACGGCTCGCTCCACCAGCTGCATGCCACGGCATCGCGCTCCGAGGCCTTGACCACCTTCGACGACCTCACGTCGCCGCCACCCGCGTCCACGACCAACGATGCCAAAAGCTTCGACATGGTGCAGAGCGGCCTGAGTGGTCTGTACAGCCGTCTCAAGGCCTCTGTGGGTGGCAACAAAGAGCCAGGCATCGAACACCCAGACGACGGCGTGGCCCTTGGCTTAGCTTCGAAAAGCAAGGCAGCTACAAAGCCGCCTCTCACAAAGAGCCCCGCTGGGACCGCTGTGTCCTCGCCAGTAGTAGTCTCAGTGCCTTCTTCGAGGCTGCAGTCGCCCTTGGCGCCCACATTCCCGGACCACCCACCTCCGCCTTCCCGCGACTCGAACGTGCCCAGCTCTGCCGTATCTGCAAAACCCTCGTTGAATAATTCTAGATCCTCGCTCGGAACCACCCGTTCCAGACCATCTACAACATCTACTATAGAGCCGGGCAAGACGTCCCGCGAAGACGATGCTGCTCTTAGCCCTCTTAGCACCATGACCAAGCCCTACGACCCCATCCCCTCTGAAGCGACATCCAAACACAGTCTGTCGAGCGGCTTAGCCACTGGCTCGAAAAGTAGAGAATCGTCACGATATCCTTCGGGCCGTTCTGAGCGTGTCCGCCCGCAGAAAGGTGACTATGACTTGGTAGAACAGAGGAGCGATACCACGGAAGATGACGTAGTGCTTGTAGATGGTGGGAGGGTTAAACCTGGGCCTTCGTTTCCACTCGACGTTGCGGGCGAAGATCTTGCGAGGGTGACGTCTCGAACAGAGAATCAATACAAGCCAAGCCCAAAAGCTATGAAAGACACTTCTAGCAATGGCTCAGAGAGTACTGAGGTCCCGCATGTAACCGCCAGTGCTCAGACGCCTGTGATCTCCCCAGCACCTCAACGACCGCCGTTAGTTCAAGTTGGACCATCTCATCTGCCAGGCTTTCACCCATCGAGAGTGTCCTCATCAGATGGTCTGAGCTCCGTCATGACCAGTATCACAGTTCGCAGTCCTACCGTGCCACCGATTGAAGAACTCCAACGCCCTGCCATGAGGCCGCCCAGCACTACCACGCACGGCCCCTCGTCGGATTTGCCGCGCAAACTTCTGGGGCGAGAGTACTGGATGAGGGACGAAAATGCGAAGGACTGCTTCAATTGTGGAGATGCCTTTTCGACATTTCGGCGCAAGCACCACTGTCGCACGTGTGGTCAAATATTCGATTCCAAGTGCACATCCATCTTACCTGGCAAGATGTTCGGCCAAACCATGAATGTCAGAGTTTGCAAGCCTTGTGAAGACATTATTCAGGGTAATGGGGATGACTCGTCCGAGTACACCGACGACGGGGATCAGGCTTCCCTTTATGAGCACATCGACAATAGTCCGGACATGGACCAATTTGACCCCTCCGAGAGCGATCATACAAAGATTGGAACTCCAACTATCAGCATCCCCATGTCCAGGAAGATGGGCAGTGAGAAGAAACGTCGCTCAGCAGTCATCGAAGTCGCCCCACAGCTACCCAGACCTAGCTCTTCTCGGTCTTTGCGCTCCCTAAGTGGACGACCACGCTCCTCTAGTCATAAACGGCACCATCAGCACATGCGCAACCCAAGACATGACGATCGGGCACCCTTCCACCAGTATCATACCGAATTTCATCGAAGTCGATCCGCACTTCCTGCTTTCCATCATGATAACATCATCGATCCAGACCTCGCACCGTTCATGTCGGATGAAGACTCCAGTGAGGATGAGCCGGCCAGCATCTTTGCTACTCTGCGAGATGACTCTCCGTCTCATGCCAGTATGGAAAGCGAGAGATCGGGCATCGGCGGACTACTGGCAGCTATGAGAAAGGGCAAGGGCAGAGCGGAGAGAAGCACGTTCGGTGGTGCCCACGCCCGAGACACGGATAACGCGAGTATTACAAGTCGTCATGTCAATCGGCACTCAAAACGGAGGAACCTCAGCGTCAGCAGCGTTACGCATAGACCTTCGCCCAGGCGTTCTAAAAGCAACAGTCTTCTGAGGCCTTTCAGCGCTGGCTTTGGAGGAGTCTCGCCCGGTACCCAGCCGACTATGTCACAACCTTCGCCAGTGCCGCCGTCAACTTCCAAGATTACCCGTAGTGCCTCTATGCAAGGTGGCAATGCTCCGCAGATTGAACTCAACCAGGCCAGTTTGGAGCATGTGCGCAAGTTTTTGAAACAGATGCTCCAAGATGCTGGCATATCACATTCGTCGAGTTGGGAAAGAGCACTTGTTCCGATTCTACTGCAATGCACGGACGATGTTAATCCGGACCTGCATCGTGGGGACGATATTGACATACGGCACTATATCAAGCTGAAGAAGATTCCCGGTGGCAGACCCCGCGATACGTCTTATGTGTCCGGCGTGATTTTTTCCAAGAATGTTGCCCTAAAGAGCATGCAGCGCAACATTGCCCATCCGAAGATCCTCATCATCACCTTCGCCCTTGAATATGCGCGTCATCAGACACATTTCATGAGCTTAGATCCTGTCATTGCACAGGAAAGAGAGTACCTCAGAAATCTCGTTGACCGGATCGTTGCCCTCAAGCCCAACGTTCTGCTTGTCCACCGCAACGTATCTGGCCTTGCGCTAGAGTTCATCGAAGCTGCGGGTATTTCCGTCGTATCGAACGTCAAAGAGACAGTGCTGAACGCGGTCGCACGATGCACTCAATCAAAACCTGTATCCTCCGTGGATCAACTCGCCGATCCATCTCGCCTGGGACGAAGCGGAAGTTTCGACGTCAAGACGTACGTCCACAAGAATTCCAAGCGTAATTACATTTTCTTGTCGGGTTGCCAGCCGGACCTGGGTTGCACAATAGCCCTGCGAGGTGACGAAGTAAAGAGCCTCGCAAAGCTTAAACGTATCACCGAGTTCATGTGCTACGTTGTGTACAATCTCAAGCTTGAGACATGTTTGATGCGGGACGAATTCGTTTTGATCCCTGCTCCCTCCAACAGCAGTACATTGGCTTCGAATCAAGATTCACGTTCTTTAGCCAATGCAGAAAGCAAAGCCACTGATGATACTCCCTCTTCGACCGAAGCACTATCGGTTGTCGGAGAAGACCACCAAAAAACTGAGCCTCCTGCACAGGCCATGCAAGACGCATCGGCGCCTTCCTTCTACAGTGAAGTGGTCGGAAACCATCGCACGAAGATCTTGTCTGCATCGCCTTTTGTCAAGTTTATGCAGCCATACCTACTCAACCAGGCGCGCGAGTCCGAAAAGAAGCTCGGCTATTTAAAACAGTTGCGAGACCGGTACGCCACCGCTGATACGGAGACTGAAGGCACTCCACAGAAGTTCAAGCTTGTCCAACCAGAGATGGTCCATGGGGTCGTTGACCAGGCATCGAAACAGGTACGCGAGTTCCTGCATGCGGTACACGCGTCAGAGTATGACAAAGCACTGCATAACTACAAAACACAAAAGCGTCAATGGGAGGCCTACTTGGCCACCAACGTAGAACTGTTCGACCCGTTCAACCACCAAAAAATTGCAGTACTCTACAGTGTTGTCAACACTGCTTATTCAACGCCGTGTATAGGCCCCGATATCATCGCACTCAACTTCTACCAAGAGCACGATTTCGACGACGGCTTCACTCCAGATTGCACATTGGGTCAATATGTTGAGGACATTTGTCACGGGGCTAACTCGCTTTGCGAGGTTGATGGTTGCAACCGCAGAATGGTGGACCACTCACGGCAATACGTCCACGGAGAAGGTCAAATGAGCATAATCGTGCAGAAGTATCCCTCGAAGATTAAGGGTTTGCAGAACACCATCTTGATGTGGAGCTGCTGCAGAGTATGTGGACAGGAGACCCAAGTCATGCCCATGTCCGACAGTACCTGGAAATATTCATTCGCCAAGTACCTTGAGTTGACTTTCTGGAGCAGTCAACTGCATCCGCGAGCTGGTCTTTGCCCCCACGACATTCATAAAGATCATGTTCGGTATTTTGGATTTGCCAATTCAGTGATGCGCGTTCAGTACGATCCAGTCTCTCTTTACGAGGTAATCGTCCCTCGGCCCATTGTAACCTGGAAAGTGGACAGCGATCTCCGATTGAAGAACGACCAGTACCTCAAGATCGAAGAGAGGCTCGATAAATTCATGGCGTCTGTTCGCTCGCGAATCCGAGGCATTCATGTCGAGAGCGTCATTCCTGAGAAGGTCGAGTTATGCAGAGCGGAGGTTGAGAAGCTAATGAAGCGCGCAAATGACGAGCACGAATGGCTGAAGGCAAAACTCCAGGACAAATACATGAACTCAAAATATTACGAGATCATTCCAATGAACCGAGCCATCCGTGCAATACAGGAGAAGGCCATCGCGTGGGACGAGGCGTTTACCGAGTTTGAACAACAGTACTTTCCGTCCGAAAAGGATATCAGACGACTGGCAACTTTGCAACTGAAGAAGCTCTTCTTGGAGCGCGATGAGTCTACAAGTTCATTGACTTCTGTGGACGAGGAGTCGGAGTCTGCGGAAGAGACGCCGATAAATGAGAAGGGTGAACCCCTTGCATTGCCACCCATGCCTTCAAACATGTCACCCGAGCGTGCGCGCGACATGCTGAATTCCGTGGTAGAGGAGGATCAGTCACAAAGCAACGCACCGACAGATGCTAGGCCCCATAAGGCATCCGAGGCTACACCTGCAGCGGCGGACCCCCAAACAGACAAACTTTTGCCAGCCAAGACACCGTACAATGCGCTAGAACGAGATGAAGTGCGGCATCTTGATTTGGCTGTGTCTACCAGAATCTCAGACCATTCCTCTCCACCGAGTGAGGACCTCTTGAAAACCCCGACGCTGTCTCCAGAACAGGACTCAAGTAGACCCGGATCGCCCACACCTACAGCGCTTCCGCGAGTGGATCCGATTGACAAAAGTGTTGCCGAGGCGATTGAAAAGATGCCCACATCACCCGCGCATTCCCATCCCACAGGTGGTCCGCTAGAGAGCAAGATCCCTCGCCTGGTAGATGCTATCCGTCGCGAAAGTGGTGGTCCTGTTACAAGACCCACAGCACTGGTTCGAACTCAATCGCAACCTGGAGGTATTCCTAAGAACCCTAGCCCTCCACGTGGCACCGTTTTCAACAAACCGTTCGAACCACCACAGAAGGCAGGCGGCGATATTTCGAAAGCTATGGACCGAATAGCCGATAGATTATCCCTCGGCCCCTTCAAGCAATCAAAGTCCACGTCAAAAATACCTCGCTCAATACCCATTTTTAGACATCAAAAGGAAGCTTCCAAAGTGTCTAAGCTTGCCGAGCACTTTGAGCAACTTTCGCGTGAGTTCCAAAGGGAGCGGATGCGCGAGCGGCGGAACGAACGTAATCGACAAGCCCGGGCTTACCCATTAGCAACATCGAAACCTATCGTTGAGGTATACAAGGATGTCCACGAAGCTGTACAAGAGCATAGCCCGTCAGATGAAGAGCTTCAGGGTTCCCCAACACGGATTAGCATGGACAACAGCACGCTCGAAAACAGTGGCTTGACAGAGACAACAGGAACAACAACTGCTTCTGGTTCGCCGGTTGAAGAACGACATCCTAAAGATTCCGATGCTCATCCCGTCGAAGAAAGCCAACCCCCTACCCCCAATCATCCTCCTTCGGACATTGACAATGAAATGAGCGACGTTGAAATCGCTCCCGAGGATGTACCCTTACCTGACTCAGATATCCTTTCTATGACTGACTCTCAGTTGGAGACTTCTCTAGAAATACCGAAACATGAAAAGACCACCCTCATGAGAATGTTGACCAGCTTCTGGTCCGAGCGGTCGGCAAGTGGTTGGACACCCCTCGACTACCCGTTCGCACAAATAGAGCATGTATGGGAAGACTCCGACATCATCGTTCGGGAAGACGAGCCAAGTTCAATCATTGCACTTGCGCTCTCCGCACCTCACTATGTTGCTCAGCTTCAATCCTTCCGTGGCGACTCTTTTACTTCAGCGAAAGGGGGCAGCGGTCTCGAAGCTTCGGAGGCGTCCATCGAACGAAATCTGCTCCACGAAGCGAACAGCAACATCAGGTATGGGTTCAACAATCGCGGTGTCAAAGCGCAGTGCAAGATTTTTTACGCTCAATCTTTCGATGCTCTTCGCCGCAAATGTGGTGTGGCAGACCGCTTCGTCGAGTCGCTCTCCCGCTGCTCCAAGTGGGACTCTAAGGGCGGCAAGTCTAAGTCCATCTTTCTCAAGACGCTCGATGACCGCTTCGTCCTGAAGAGTCTGTCACCTATCGAGGTACAAGCTTTCTTCCGCTTTGCGCCGAATTACTTTGCCTTCACACATCAAAATCTGTTCAAAGGCCTGCCCTCTGTGATTGCGAAGATGTTCGGGCTTTTCCAAGTTCAGATCAAGACACCCACTGGTCGCGATTTCGATTGGTACATGCTCGTCATGGAGAACCTGTTCTACGATCGCGAACCCAACCGGCGCTACGATCTCAAAGGTAGTATGCGCAACCGCAAGATTGAGTCTACTGGTGAGCGCGATGAGGTCCTTCTGGATGAAAACCTCGTCGATATCATCTACAGCGAAACGCCAATCTTTGTCAGGGAGCACACCAAGAAATTGCTCAAAGCGAGCGTGTGGAATGACACGCTCTTCCTTTCCCAGAACAACGTCATGGACTACAGTCTGATGGCCGGCTTCGACGATGCGAATCACGAGATCATCGTCGGTATCATTGGTAAATCTTGACCCTAGCCCTTTTCCTTCTTTGGGTGATGAGGCACTGACTGAAATAGACTGCATTCGCACTTATACTTGGGATAAGAAGCTCGAATCTTGGATCAAAGACCGCGGCAAGAATAAGCCTACTATTACTTCGCCGCGCGACTATCGCAACCGCTTCCGGAGCGCTATGGACAAGTACATTTTGCAAGCACCCAATTGCTGGCATCAGTTCGCGGGTAGGGTGGTAGGAGGGGCGACTTTGGGTACCCGCAAGACGATCATGCTGGAACCGGGTCCAGGGAGCGCAACGCCGCAGGTCATGGTGGTGGAAGGTGGGGAGATGGAGAAAGCGGAGGCCTCGACGCGCATATGAGAGGAGATATCTGTTCCGGCATAGCGCTGGTGTTTTTGTCTTTTCTGTCTTCGGACGTACTTTGGAGGTTGCATTGGTGAGCATTGAAGTGGTGCCTCTATTTGTCTGTTCCGTATACATATGCGCGTTTAGGTACATATTGCATGCTGGCTTGATCAAGATTCCACTAAATGCCCTACCTGAAGTGTTTTCACAAGCTCATCTCTGTCCTTCGGCAACGGATCAAATACATCAAAAGCCGGCCCACCCGCTCCCTGACGCTATATTTGCCGGTCAAGCTACCCCTCCATCCCACTTCGTCGTAGTGCGGGGCATTTCCGCCTCCCTGGAGGTTTTACCAGCACTTTTGCCGGTGCGAGTTCGTGTTCAAGAGCCATTTTTCGCCTGAGATGCGGCTGGAAGGAAGGACTGTTTTGTTGAGACGCGTGGGGTGGAGATCAAGGATTAATATTATCCATGTGGTCAGGTATTAGAGGTGCAGGAGTGCTTCGGATGAGATGCCGAAAGTTGCGTCTTCCAGGATTCCGGTAGACTCACGACATCTGCAAACCTTGTGCGGATTGACACTTTCACTCTCGTCTGTGAGTCGTGAATGAGCTGAAGGTTTTGTGAAGGGTGCTGACGCGAGTGAGTAGAAGGCAGTTCGAATATAGCATCATATAGCTGTTGTCGACTCAGGATATCTACCTTCTCCTACAAAGACACCTCGTTGTACACCACCGCATTCCCACACCTCTCCTCACCACCATGACGACCAAACCCGCCATCGGCTTCTGCGGCCTCGGCGCCATGGGCTTCGGCATGGCCACGCACCTGGTATCCCAATCCTACCCCGTCACCGGCTACGACGTCTACGCACCCACCCTCTCCCGCTTCGCCTCGGCGGGCGGCACGCCCTCGTCCTCACTCTCGGAATCCGCAAAAGACAAAGCCTTCTACATCTGCATGGTCGCCACGGCGGCGCAAGCCGAACAAGCCCTCTTCGGCACCGACGGCATCGTCGCCGCCCTCCCCCAAAACGCCGTCCTGTACCTCACCAGCACAGTGCCCTCTTCCTACGCACAGAGCGTGAGTAAGAAATTAGAAGACATCGGCCGCAGCGACGTGTACTTCATCGACGCACCCGTCTCGGGCGGCGCGATCCGCGCTGCAAACGGCACGCTGAGTATCATGGCGGGCGCGTCGGGCGCCGCGTTCGAGAAGGGGAAATGGCTCCTCGACGAGCTGACTGCGCCGGGGAAGTTATTTATCGTCGACGGCGGCGTCGGCGCGGGGAGCAATATGAAAATGGTGCATCAGGTGCTGGCGGCCATCCACATCATCTCTGTGTCCGAGGCGTTTGGCTTCGCGGCGGGGCTGGGGCTGAATGGGAAGGAGGTCAGGGACCATGTGATCGGGGGGAAGGCGTGGAGTTTTATGTTTGAGAATAGGAGCGTGAGGACGTTGGCTGAGGATTATTTCCCTGGCGCGAGTGCGGTGACGATTATTTTGAAGGATACCGTAAGTGGCGTAACCCCTTCTCGTTTTTTTCCCTCGTGGATTGCGTTGGGGAGGGCGGTGAAGGGAGGAAAGGGTAGAAGTACTGATACGGGGAACAGGGCATCATCACGTCCATGGCGAACCTTGTCGACTTCCCCGTACCCCTGTGCGCCACCGCAGAGCAACTCTACATCACGGGACTAAACAAGGACTACGGCGCCAACGACGACGCCGGCCTCGTGCGTCTCTGGACAACCGAGCCCGTCGCCAGCATACAATCGTCTCGCTCGGACGATGAGAAGAAAGCAAAGCTCGAGCTCGTCAGCGACCTGCTCATCGGCATCCACCTCGTCGCGGCGGCCGAGGGCGTCTCGTTCGCGAAACACCTCGGCGTCTCACTAGGGCAGTACTACGAGCTTTGCGTTGAGGCGGCGGGAGGAAGTGCTGTGTTCAAAGAGCAGGCCCCGAAGATGATTGATATATTGGAGGGCAAGCAAAACGAGGGAGAAGCGAGTCTGAAGAGCTATAGGGATGCGCTGAAGGCGGTTGTTACGGAGGCGCGGAATCAGAGGATACCGCTGCATCTGGGTAATGGGGCGTTGAGTCTAATGGAACAGGCTGGGAAGGAAGGGGACTTTACTTCGTTACTGAAGCTGTACAGTGTTGAATAGGAAGGTAGGCGGAGGTAACTACTATAGGAGATAATGGGGAAACTAGCCAAGGTCGGCAGACCAGAACCAAGAGCACTTTCCGCAGATAGTATCAAAATCTCATTCGAAAAAGTTAAAACCAATCTATAAGGGTTCACAGGGACGGGCAAATTCCATCAAGAACTTACTGCGAGTCTTGTAACTCGTTTTCGTGCGAACGAGAGACAAACAGCGTGAACGCATTCCCCTCTTCACATGAAGCCAACAGGCACCCTTCCTCCAAACCTTCTTAAGATGACATCGCGATGATTCACGAAGGTTGCTGTTTCGTCCTCAAGCCACGGACCCGATACTCGTTAGCAAATAGGCGTACCCTCGGGTGGACCACAAATGTAGGCTCGCAAGTTACACCTCATTCATGAATACCGAACCCCAGTACTACCGTGCGAGTGAGGCGGGTATTTCTATTCAGCCCGTCTCTTACACCCGGAGGCGTACAAAGTCCTCTGACTCAGCACCCTGTCGAGTGGCACACACGATCGGTGAGGAATGATGACAATCCGGCAGGCGTCACGGTGGAGCGGTGATCACGATAGAGCTAGAGCGCACCGGTAGAGTACCAGTTACCAGGTTGGTGTGAGATTTGAGGAGGAGAGTGATCGGCATGGCGGAGAAGATAGGAAAGCATGCAGATGTTCAGGACGACATTGATCAACGAGATAGTGGAGATGCGGTTAGGTTATGGGGGAGGAGTGGTGATGGTGAGTGGTGAATGATCAGGGAAGCGTGTTGCGAAGAGATACCGCGTTGAGCATGGTGCTGACGGGCATGACTCTCTGACACGTTGAGGCGAGGGGTCGGCGGGGGATTGCGTGTGGCATGCTGCATGCAGTCCTGACGGGGTTTAAGAATAACATTTGAGATTGTTATCCTTTGATAGTGATGGAGCATGCGAATCCGATGGTGGCTGTCACTATCAAGTGGTATACATACTCAGGTCCCATGATGAATTGACATGCAAGGTTGGAAATAGCATCGTTGGATACGTACCCCAGGCCGATTGATTGAAACGATAGTCTCTCAACTGTCACCTCCGCGAACGTGTGGTCTGATCCTCTGACGCGGCACCTGACGGATCCCACTCGCATCTCCGTGAGCACGTTTCAGGTACCGGTTGGCACTGTCAGCGCGGCTGCCAGTCTCCAGACGATGCGATAGCTGTCGCCTCGCGCTGCAAGGGCTGCCGCGACTGCACCTCCTACGCACATATGTGCTGCAGCGCGAGCACGTCGATCCGACGCCTACGGTTTGATCAAATCCCCAAAAATCCAATGATGTGCAATACGCAGGATGCAGCGTGGGATGAACGTGCATCATTTTGCTAAGCGCGCGTTGCGCGACAGCTCAAGCATGGTACGTGCCGCAACCGACTGGAGAACCTCAGGAATACAGTAAGGTTTCGTGCGAGCCCGCGGAGTCTAAGAGGCGATAGGAAAGGTGAGCGGATGAAATGGTGTAGGGATGCGAATGGATGCTTGGCTCACAGCGATGCAATTCGGCAAAATTTGGCGAATGTTTCCTGCACCTGGGGTACATTGCGCAGACCTGTTTGTGGCAGCAGGAAGGTGTACGCAACTTGAGTATGAGGTGCTAATTAAGCTGGATAAGGTTCGTTAACGAGCAGTCACGAAAGTGGGATTCGTATATGCTCGGGTGGATTATTCAGATTAGGATAGGACTTTCAAATTGTCAAGCTCAGAGCAGTGCTAGCCTGGCGATGCTGTGGAGTTAATGATCTACAGGGACTCTCGAGTCGCAACCATCGTTCGATTCCGTAAGCGTCTGAGCAACCGTCGCCACCGTCGATACCAATATCGCAAAATGTTGTTGAGGGATTGAGATGCAATTATTACCGGCTTTCCGAGCCGTTTGTGTGGCATTGTCTTCCATGCTTGTGCCTGGGAGCGCTCATGTGGGCTTAAAGTGGACCAATCACTTCCGTCTGGGCAGAATCAGGACTCGGTGGAAATGCCCAGGTACGAAAGTTGTAGAGTAATGAGCCTGTAAGGACACTGTCAGCGGATATACTAGGCTTTGCCAACGGAAAACTTTATTCAGCATGCGTTTGTTACAGGTACTTTACCGCTCAGCGGCTCTATGGGTGTCTCCTACTTCCTCCCGGACTCTACAGCCGTTGTGGTTTTGGAATCGTGTGTACTCGTGTCAATGCCTCGCGTAACAACGACCAAGTCCAGCATGACGGAAATTTGCAAGTGGATCTCGATACACTTTAGCATACCCGAGATAAGCGTTCCGCAAAATAGGTAACATTCACAATGACGTCCTGGGTTGTCTATGCTGTTGATCTGACGTGTTGTCTACTGGCGGATGAATTGCCTGAGGTTCACCTACATCGTGTGGATTGCCGCTTAAGCGGTGAGCAAGCTGCAGCCTTGCTGCCCGACGAACAGTCATCAGCATTGCCAGGAGCCCTGCAAGCCTTGTGGGTCAAGACGAAGCATGGGGATCTGCAGACAAGGATTGAAGCCACGCAGGATGAGGCGCGTGCAAGTGTGCGTCTCGCAAGAGGTACATGTGATCTGATGTGCTTGTTAACTGCATCGAAATGGCGTTGCAGATTTCCGGACGCTTCCCCGTACAGGAGTTTTGCAGCAGCCCACGTTTTCTCACGTTGTGCTGCGAAACGCTGATGCTTCCGGTCTGCATCTGTCTCGGTCGCCGAATACTGCTTGTTGGTATTCTTCAGCAATTTGCAGGGTGTGCACGACCAGTCCAACTGCGTGACTCCGCGGGTGCTTCCAGTGTTGGAGTGTGGGGCTGGGTATCGTACCTATGTAAGCAGTCGCATTAGATTGAGAATTACCTGTTTCTACCCATGCATGCCTGTGGGAGGCTATAGCAGTTGGTTTAAGCATTAAACCCATGCGTCTGCGCGTCGACCTGATCATGAGACCGCAAAAATGACGGGATTGACCGGAAAAGTAAATCCTGTAGCGACACTGCAGCTGCAGGTCTAGTGCTACATGCGCGTTTGCGCAAGAAGCGCAGCATGCCGAGCCAAATGCAATCCGTAACCACCCCCACCATCAAACACACGAGGCCTTGGAGCCTTGGAAGGTGTTTGATAATAAACGTCTCGGGTAAGTGCCCTTGTTCGACGTGTGGTGGTGGCCTCAGACGAAGGTGCCGGTAAGCCAACGCGAGCATCGTCAGGCACCGCGGGGAACACGAGAACGGCTCCAATGGGGATCGTTCGCGATAGTGCCTCGCAGTTGTACTGTATGAACTTGAATTTGAGTTTCGGTAGCTGGCTGACTGCAGGGCGTAAGCTTACAGTTCGGGTCGCCAGGAACGGTGGCACCAACGCAACGTTATTGCTCGTGCTGCAGCAGACCGGTGACAGCTGGTCGGGATGAATCCTTTGGCACCGATGTTGGTGTCGAAAATAGGCAGGAATATTTGCTCATTTTAGGCTAGTGGGCTTGCTGCGGCCTCAGCCGGCTTCAAGACGTCTCTGGTCGTGCCTTCCAAGGTTGTGAATGTATTTCAAGTGCGCCCTGACGGAGCCGAGCGCCGCGGGCAGGTGGTTTCCTCTGGCGTGATCAATGACCACAGGAAGACAACCAAGCGCCGCGGCCGAAAGGCGCTCGTGATAATAGAAGTGTCAGCGAGCTGTTCATTGGGATGCCGTATGGGCTGTAGATGCGGGACGAAGGTGGGGTTCAATGGGGGCTATCTCAGACACACGAGGCTGTGGGTCTGTCAAAGTTGCACGGCGGGTTCATGCGCGTTGGTGAGAGCGGTCTGCTAGTGTTACGGGTTGGTTGTTTACATGTCACAACGACATGCCCAGTCAAGCGCCAAATGAAGCCGTCGTTGGAGGGCGCGGTCATGAGGGGCGGAGTGGGGGGACTAGGGTGGACATATGGTGCAAGGGTACGATCAGGTAGAGGACTGAGGGGTACTGTAACTTGCAACGGTGCCACCAAGATGCAGCGTGGCGCCATACATGCTGCCTCGTGTCGAGCATTCGAAGTGCCCGGTAACATGAGAAAGCGCGACTATAAGGTTCTCACCACATGCATTACAGATTGGAATAGAGTGTGCGTAGGTGCAATCATCAAAGATCAAAATAATTAGAACTAGCAGATGCATGGGGTATTCCTTGATCCAACTCCCGAGTGACGTTTCCCAAGTCTATGCCAAAAGAAAAACCATGCCCAATATCGCGCCAGCTAATGCATATGAAACGCAAAGGAAATAGTTCGCTCATGTATTACAATGACCGTGCTGAAGAACAGCAGCTAGGAGAAAGTGCCGACTCTGTTCACCCGAACCAGCGTGTGTTTGAGACCAACAAGAAAAGAGCCGGTAGTGGCTCAGAGACGGATTGGCAGGGGTCGCCGTTCCCAGGTTGGTGGAGCCAGGGGCAGGTTGCGCGGCTGTCAGCACTGCCCAATGGGAACCAATGCTGAGGTGTCGAAGGAACGCAGCCACCGAGGCAGCAGTACGGTAGTAGACTGGTCATTGACGTATGTGGTGGTGTTCGGCATCCGAGTCCTGCGTTGGTGTGCCTCATCCCATCGAATTTAGCGGGCTGTGGCTGGGATCCGTGGAGGCGCCTCAAGCTGCGATCTCCTCGCGCTAAGAGTATGCGGATGTTGCATGCGGATGCTGGATGCGGACCAACGGCAAATCTGGCCACGGCGGAGTGTAGAAGCCGTGGTGTGTTTATTAGGGCGAGTTGGTGGTTGTAGAGAATATTGTTGGTAAACGGAAATGCGGAGTGCGCCAGAGTTAAAAGCGAAGAGAAATAGACGATCGTAAAGGTGGAATAAGACGCTTCTATTTCGACGGCACCGGGGGCAGAGGACGAGTCGGTGGCGGACCCGGGCACGGAGGAAGGTTTTGTGTCGACATGTCGAGCTCGTTGCAGAGGATGGCCATTGAAGCTGCGTTGAGTTGTGGATGAGTGTCTGGTATGGGGCACTTGAGTGACGAGAGTTAAGGCTGGCGTCAATTGGAAGTCGTAGTAAGATCCGAGTGAATTCGTGAAAGACTTATATATCGTCAAGCGTGTCTGGAGGGCTGATGAAACAAAAGTTTTGGGCCGAGACGGGAGGCAGCTGTATTTATGTTTGTGCACCGAGATTGCCAATCCCCAAAATGTCGGTCAGCCTACATGACGATGGTGTAATAATACTTGCTCCCTGGGCTTGGTCCGAGCGGTGAGCTGATGAGGCGCTGGGCTGTTCGAAAAAAAGGAGAGTTGGGCTTGGACGCCGCGGTCAAAGTGGGTCTCCCCTTGACGCATAAACTGAGCCAGCAGCGGGCACCCTGGTCAAGTTGCAACATGGATTGGCAGAAACACGGAGGCAGTCCTCCCGCCTTTCGTTTCATCGCCCTCGTGACTGTGTGAAGATCCTGTTGATCCAATCCCATTGATGCCTCCGCTAGCCGTCGCATGCTGCCATTCGTATAACATTACGTGGGCAGAGCGGCAGGCTCCCAGGCACGCACGCTGCCATTGTAGACGAGCAATGCATGCCTAATTCTGACATCACCGCTCTAGCGACCACGCTCCCTTGTCGTTGGATAGTTTTACAAGTTTCGGACTTATCATGGTAGCTGGTGTTCGTGGTAGCGACGCTCGAATTAGTGCGAACGGTCAATGGAGTGAATGAAATTTAGCGCCCTCCTTTTCACCGACGAGATGGTGAAGCAAGGCTCCCGCAGCGCGACTCGCTTGGAGAGCAGTCGGAAACATGCAGGGGTCTCTTCGCCAGACCCGTGTCAGGTGAAGGGCTCACTGCAAGAGTCACTGACCAGCGTCACAAAGGAGATGAATTTCACGGTCTTTTTGCAACTGTATGATCTGGCTTGCTGTGGGCGGCTCCACTCCAATGTGATCTAGCGCATAGGGCGCCTTCTTCCGCCTTCTACCGGCCTCCCACAGAGCCCAACGATTCATATCGTCACCCTGGAATTTGAACACATGCCACGTCTCTGCGGGCCACCGTTGGCGGTCAGTCAGGGAAATGCTGGCATCCGTTCACCTGACCAAGAGAAGAAGTTGCACGCGTTGTTGCCCTGCGTGGGCTGAGGTAGGCAAAAAAGGCACCGTGCTTGTCATGATTATTTTTGTCCCCAGGCCCTGTTGTGTGACTCGTATTCGGTCCCCTGCCTCACGCGCTTGGCCTGTTTGCTGCTCCTGAAGGCAGCCACTGGCTTACAAATTTGCTTCTTGCATACTGCGTAACTCTCCCTTTCCGCGTGCAGCGCAGGCATTCCTGGCCGCACAGAATTTGGGAGGTGCGTTGAACATGTCCGCCAATGAGGGATTCCGGAGGCAACGCACAAGCCCGGCTGTACCAAATTCTAATACGTCGCAGCCCACGTGGATGCACGTTCCAGCAAGTGATCCGAAGCCCCTCCGCGACCGACCAAAATTTATCTTGCGCAATTGCTTCGTTCCGTGGGAAAAAAAAAAAAAAAAAAAAAGGCAAATTGTCTCTAGCCTTGCGCTCCTTTTCGCAGACTTTGACGATGTTCAGCGTTCGAGCAGAGATTCAACCGATCCACCGGCATCGTCAGAGGTTAAGCGGCTCTGCTTCCGAGGTCTACTGTGTATTAGTGATCGACAGGGGACACAGTTGTCCAACCAACCGTCCAACCAAAGCTTAAGTCGTAGTCGTAATCAAGCGCAGCCCGTTTGCCACTCGGTAGTGCTGAACTTTGCAACTCAGCGCGAGAAACTGACATGTCTCAACTCTATGGAGCAAATGGTTTGTCCGCGTTGTCAAACCGCGACTGATCTCGACGCTATTACTATCGTCCTAGAGATGTGTGTCCCAGTGGCCCGGAAAGTGTGGAGAGGACACCAAGTGACGCCAACGGACGCCGCGCAACGCCTTTTTCTCTTTTCTTGTTCATTGGGTCCGGTCTCGTCTCCGCAAACGTGGGCTGTCATTAGGGATGTTGGATTACCGTAATTTTCGAGCCATCCCGGTATTTCCGTAATGTTGTAATTACGGTAATTACTGGTATTTTGGTACAATCTTGGCACGGTGAATTGAGCCAATCGGTGCCTTTCTCGTTCTAATTATTACATATAGAACCAGATGCAATTAAATCTATGTATGCTGGGTATTTTCTAGATCTTTGGGACGCTCTTCATGTACTTGTTCGACCGGGTAATCGAGCAATTGGCCATCATCTTCATGCTCGCCGGCGTTAACTTGTTCGGGCACTTCTGACAGGTCGAAAAACTGGGCATCCTCAGCTGTAATTAAGTTGCAAATGCGCAGGTTATAATAACAAAACACTAGCTTTTTAACCTAGGCATTAACGAGACGATTGCGTACTTTATTATCGAGAAATCCATGCTCGCTCTAGTTACGTTTAGCTACTCCCGTCGAAGTCATTTTCCCGGCAGCAATTACCCGCGTTGGCATTACGAGCCATCGATTTCTGTACCGTAATTACCGTAACGAATTACCGTAATACCGTAATCGGTAACGGTACGCGGCATCCCTAGCTGTCATACTGTACCATAGACCGTAACTCTGACATTGTGCCACCGTGTTCGTTCCCAAAATTCCAGGTCGATTATGCCATTGAGTAGCGCAACATGGATTCGCATGCATCCTTGTCCGTTCCCCGAGCTTTGCGACAACTTTGCGACAAGAAATTCCGCTCCGCTGTACTTCTCCGTTCCCGGGCAGCGAGAATTTCTGCGATTGTACCTGTCAACCCGGTTTTCTGGTATCGCAGCTTACTGTACGCGGTCGCACCGATCGATGATCGACATCGCACGGTGAACCAGAATTTTCGGAGACCCACGGCGACAGTCGACGTGGAGCATGGAACATCAATCGACTCTGATGACCTCAGACCGACATGGGTTGTCAGGTACCCGCCACTACGTGCGCAGGTACGACTAGGATTTCAAGCCTTTTTGTGGCTTCATAGATCCCTGTCGACAAGGGCGGAACGAGCTCTCCCAACGGACGCCACAATCTCCTTCAACCACGGACTCGCCGGGCCTAAAGTTTTCCTTTTCGCCGACGATGGCGGCATGTCAGATTCGCGTAGCCAAGTCGGCGGTCTCTGACCCAGTGTAGCTGAAACAAATGCAGTGTAACTGAGAGTAGTCGCCCACGAAACATTTCAGATTATGGTCCATGAATAGCTGTTGTTTCGGGTAGAAACGCAAGGTTGTCCTGTTTCTAGGTCTCCCAAAGCTGGGAGACATCTCACTTGTGGTCGCAACCTGCACGAAACTGGGAATGAGCTATGTGTATCTTGAACTAGTACATTCGGCGCTCCCATCTCAACCGCGGTGCCATCCATTACAAGCGCAAGCCCTCATTGTGGCTGGTTCTGAAATGGGACTTGCTGCACGCCATATGCATAGCGCTCCTTCGGCACGCCTGCCGTCGATCGTGTAGGTTCGGCGTCCACGTGGTAGATGTTCCTGGGGCCGTATCCGATGGTGTTATTTTTGAAGTTGGCACCCCATATCAGGTTCGCTTCGATATTGATTTGCCTAGTTGGTACTGCCTAGACGGATTGGTACCGGTCACAAGGTTGGCCGGAGTTCCAAATAATCTCCCAATACGGTGCCGCCTCATGTGGCTTAACCAATATCTTCATCCTCGTCAATATGCTCAGCCGCTGCTTGCGTAGACACCCAATTCTCCATCATTTGCTGACTTGATAATGGCGCGCTGCTGTTGCCCGCCTGATGACGCGCGCCCTTTCGCTTCACGACCAGGCACAAGATGCGCCCATATATTGAGAATCCTTCGTAGGATGTATTGAGGCCAAGCTTCTTCTTGTGGTCATCTTCGATGCCTGCACCTATGGCCTGACCGTCACTTCCATTCCCTTCCGGTATATCCGTGAGGTTGATGGGCTCGTCATCTGCTTCTTCCCTGATCACGATGGGCTCTGACGAGCCTTCATCGACCACCAGCGGCTGCTCGCTGGTCCCTCCGGTTAGCCAACCGGTCAATTTGCCTGAGTTGCTCTGGATGCGAGATTTATCCTTGAACATCTTCTGCTTTGTCAAGACGGAATGTCGTGATGAGTGCTCTGTCAGAAAGATCGACACCTCGAAGTCATCTGTTATCAAGTAAGCAATCGGGCAATGCGTCAAAAACACTAGAAAATCGTAAGCCCTCTCTCCTCGGAGCCACAATAAACGCCAACGGAAGCTGCCACGAAACATGTTCTAGCACTTACCCTCGACTACCACGTCCTTGATTCCCTTCTTCTTTGCCTTTCCCTTTCCTCGGCCATTCGCGCTTTCATTCTCCTCTCGGAGCTTGGGCAGCACAAGCGGTCGCACAGCTTGGATGACATGAGGCAGCGCAGGATTGTCGCGTCTCAGAAGCCATGTCTCGGCGTCAGAAGGACGATCGCTGTGGATCAAGAGCCAAGTCAGTCGTGATATCCGAACAAATGCGAAATTCCTCTCAAACACGACAGGCAACAGGCCTAGAGGAGACACGCTACACTCACTGTTCGGTAATTAGCATGATTGATTCACGGCCGTGCAACGTTTCTCACCAGATATATGCGCACTTCCAAGACAGAGTGCTTCGTGATTCTCAAATATCTCCTGATCGGGGCCATTCCGCGTCTCACAGAGTGGACGTGAAGCGCGGGGCGAATGACAGTGTTGAATGTCTCTCCGGGCGATCCTCGGGCCGGCGCGGTGTCACGTGGCGGTCGGAAGATCCCAAATCTGGCAACCGCGAATGCATCGCCTGTCATGTTCACAACCATACAAAAAAAAATAAGTGATGGTGTTGAAACTCCATGTATGGGGCCCGACTTTCGGGCTTCCTTCTATTGATCCAAGCTGCATTGCGACTGTTGCCTACTTCCATCGGTTCGTACCTCGCGACCAGTGGACACTTGTAGCAGACCACGACACTGCTCTGAGCCCTCAAGGTATGCCTCCGAAAGCTTCTTGCGTCACTTTGAGATCTGACCAGCCAATTAGGAGAATTTCCATTATTATTTGACGCCGACGAAAAGATCACTGGCTTCACCAACGTCGTTTCCTACCTCCGCGACCGATATGCACATACCCACGACCTCGACGAGAACCTCACGCCCCAACAACAACAACGAACAGACCAAATAGCGTGCGATTATACCCTCACCGCTTCTCCAAACGCACCTTGTGTCTAACAGAGCCTCCCAGCCTTACGTCCTTCCTCGAATCAAGCGCAGGCCCTCTCGTCGACCTGTACCTCTACATCTCCTCCGAAAACTACAACAACACCACCACTGCTGCATACACCGCAATCCTACCATGGTTTGCCAACTACACCATACCGCCCAAGCGACGCGATCTCGCGAGGTCACGAACAGCACACCTTGGCTTAAGTAGCCTCGACGTGGCGGAGGCAAGCGAAGACACCCAGAGTGGTCCCGGCAGAGGCACCGCAAGCTCCGAGTACGAAGCGGCGAAGCGCGCAGCCGGGATCCCGACGGACGGACGTACACCAGCTCTCAACATGGGGCGAGGAAAGGGTCTCCTCGGTTCGCCGATCTATACTGCGAGGTTCAAGCTCGATGCGCTTTCGAGCCAGCTTCTACAGCCATTGGCGGACCAGCTGGGCAATAAGAAGTACATGTTTGGCGGCGATAAGCCGTCGGGTCTGGACTGTCTGGCGTTTGGCTACTTGGCTTTGCTGCGGTATGCGCCTGTGCCGCAGGCGTGGGTGAGAGAGACGATGGAAACGAAGTTTCCGAAGATACACAGTTATGTCGGTCGGCTGCGGGAAGAGTTACTGTACAATGAAGATGTAGGAGCCGCAGATGTGTGGTCTATTGCCACGGGGAAGGCAGTGGCTAGCGACTTGGGCATGCAATTGCCCTGGGCCAGCCGATCACCTAGGGCGACTCTGCCACAGGTTCTAGGGGCAGTACATGATAGTGTCCTGCCCCATGCTCTGCAACGAGATCCAATTGTACGCCATGGGACGAGTGGCAGTTCAAAAAGTCAGCCATCAGTTCTGCCGAGTCCTTTCGCTATCAATACGCTCGTCACGGTCACCTCTGCGGTCGCAGTAGGGCTCACTGCGCTAGCTATACATTACCGGAGATCACCAAGGGACGGAGCACTCATCTTCTGGGCACTGCGACCTCTACAGCCCGTCTTTGAGCCCGTCTTTGAAGGCTTCGGTGTGGACAGCTTTTTGAAGCAATTGTGAATACATTTTGTTATAAGTACTGGCGCTATATACCCAATTCAATGTAACAATACGTCCCCATTGCTGATTTACTACGCACGTCTACTCTGCAACCACCTTCCCATCGACCTTGCCTCCCTCAATTGCCGCACCACCCTTGAATTTGAACCTCTTCAGGCCCCTCACACCCACATCGATCTTGAACAAGCTCCCCGCAAACTCGTCCACCGGCTTTCCTCCCTCACCAGCATTCCCACCTGCGCTCGTAATAACAAGCTCCTTGCCCACAAAACACGGGCACGTAGGCTGCTGCGTGGGCACCTTGATCTCCGCCACGACCTCTCCCTGCGGACTAATCCTCAGCACACGCGACCCCGCATGCAGCGCCGTCCACATATACCCCTCCTCATCAATACAGTGCCCATCCGGCACCGCATCCTGACCATACCTCTCGTCCTCCGGCATGACAAAGAACGGGCGCTTGTTGCTCACACTCCCCGTCTCCGCGTCAAAGTCAAACTGGTAAATAGTCTTCTCGGGGCTGTCAGCGAAGAACATAGTGTCGTCGGCCTTATTCCACGTCGTCCCATTGGGAATCGTAATCCCGTCGAGCGGCCGCTCTAGCGTCCCATCAGGAGACAGCCTGAAAACCGCGCCCTCGCTGTTCATCTCAGACTCCATGGGGTCGAACATATACCCGACCCAGAAGCGGCCCGCGCTGTCGACCGCGCCGTCATTACCGCGGAACTTGTCGGGCTTCCCGGCTGCGACTTCGTCGGGGGACCAAACTTTCTTGACCCAGCGGTATGCGCCCGTCTCGCGATTGCAGACGCCGTAGCCGTACTTGCCGCCGAAGATGAACTCGGTCGTGTTGCCCTCGATGTCGGCGGTGCAGCCGATGCTGATGTCGTGGTGCGCGAGGACTTTGTGCGTTGAGGGGTCGGAGAGGGAAACCGTGTGGAGCTCTTGCTTTTCGATGTCGACGAAGCGGAGCGTGTTGGTGGATTCTTCCCAGAAGGGGGCTTCGCCGAGAGCGCAGTGGAGTTTGAGCCACGGCTGGAGAGGGGAGGGTTAGCTCAGATCATGGCTTTTGCTCAAGGGCACATGGCGCTTTGGTGCGATTGTTGCCGTGTGTTGTGGCGGGAGGAAAGTATTGTAGTATGACCTCGGCGGGGTAGGAAAGCTACCCCTCCTTGCGCGAGAGCGTGGTGGGCTCACGTACCTCTGTGATTTCGTATTTCTTGACGTCACTCATGATTGCGAATGCAGATACAGTGCGTGTATGGTGTAGAAAAGTAGGTCTTTACGAACTCCTGCTGTCGATCACTCCGGCTTTTTCCCGTCCTCCACCTTTGGCAGGTGCCCCACTGTATGGCTCTTTCTCAAAATGACGTTCGGATGAGCGCTTCCTAAACTAAAAGTATCTAATTGTACCTTCAGCCGCCAATGTACTCCTACTTATAGATTGAGGAGACAGGTATTAGGAACGCGGGACGTGGAGTACTGGCTTGCGCTCACCCGAACTCCTTGGTTTAGATGCACAATTATCATTACGCAGGAAGGACCCGTGGATTTGGGAACACATAGCGGCGTGTGGGAGCGCAACGATAACGTTCAGTTCACTCATGCATCGGTCGGCCGGCCCGAAATCATGCACTACTCGTATAGGCTCGACAACACTATCTGCAGAGCTGGACGGAAACACTTTGGAGATTTTAACTACCATAGTGTGTAGCTCACTGCTGTTTCAGCAGCAATGTTCTAAATAGATGTCTATCCTATACCTACTTACGCATTTGCACTCTGTAACGAAAGCTAGTCCGAGAAACGATGTAGAAGCCGCATCCTCGATACATACCTCGGTGTGAAATACATATACCTCCTGGAATCCTCAGAGACCAGCCTGCATCCTTTCTTTTTCGCGCCCAAGCTTTCGTGCTGCTCGTGTTACGAGACGATGCTCAAGGACTTCTTACACGTGCCGTGAGCATTTTGCTATAAAGTTTTTCTTTCATCGTTGTTGACGACCTGGCAGATCATGCGGCATACACAATAATCATAGCAACGCGGTGGTAATTGCATAAGGAAAGGGCGCACCGGAACGATACACGGAAGCCATTGCACAGACTAAAGTTAGGTGTGTAAGCAAGGTGTGATGGGCACTTATGCAAAGAAGGTGAATCCACAATATGAATGTAGTGGTGAAAGAATACCATGGTGCGTTGATGAAGAAGATGCTAGGAGATTTATCTCTTGGATGTATGTACGGGGAGAGCTTTGGGCCGAAAGAGTTCGATATTGGGGGTGCAAGTGATACTTTTTGCCATGCAGGGTACTTGGAGCTGCCTCTCGCGTTTCGATGCATTGTTTGGAGGTATCACGGTGGTGAAATCCCTGAACTTGATCAGCTGTGCGGGTGAACGTGCCGACGTAAAACGATGATCCTCCCACGTGTGATATCATGCAGTTCGATTTATAAAGAGCGTGGAATCGAACCAAGATGCAGTATTCCGTTTATCACGCGCCTTCCCACTCACGGCTAATCCTTTCCAGCCATGTCTGAATAGTAATTACCCCTCCGTCAGTATGCACCTTGTACCCCTCATAATCCTTCGAAACCAGACCTTTCGGCGGATAAACCTCAAGCATCGGGTGCTTGGAGTTGCACTCGCCGGATTTTGCCGTCCCATCGACAAGCTGCTGCAGACATTCGTCGCAAAACCCGATATCGACACAGATTTCACACATACTGCAAGTCTTGAAATGAACTTTCCGGCGACTGCACAGTCCGTCGCATTCCCACCCAGGCCCCCAAGATAAAGCTTCTGCAGGCAACTCTCCTCCTGCATTGGAAACTTCAGGCAGCGTAAGTGCTTCCTGTGACGAGGTTCTTTCGCTTTCGATCAGTTCTCTGGACTTCTGCAACGGGAAGTTGAAGGCATAGGCGATTTCTGCATTCTTCCGATCACCGAAGGAAAGGAGTGCCCTCCCAAGCTCTCCATAGGATGTCCGGTCATTTCCGACGTTCCTATCTGTTAGGTCTTGGATACATTGCTTGATCATGGGTCTGATCAAGGTGCGGGCTTTCTCTGCTTGACCTTCGTCTGCGTACCACCGCCCCAACAGCGTCAACGGCTCGTAGTCGGGAAGATCTGTACGGTCATTCTCTCGATTCCATGTTTGTACAATGTCCACCAATGCCGCTAATTTGGATACCCATCTTTCTGTTTCTGTTTGGTCGCTTGACTCTTTCGCCATAGTAAGGTATGTTGGGGCCAACGCGCAAAAGACCTCGCTGGCCACCTTGCGGCCTGGTTTGTTTTTGACAATGGTGTCCCATAGATTGATTGCCTTTTCATGATCTTGGAGGTGACCAAAATACAGCTGTGCAAGTGCCACATCCGCCACGTTCATCGCGTCTGTGTCGCCAGCATTGACAGCGTGAATCTTGAGTGCATCGAACGAATCTTTAGCAAGATCGAGCTCTCGCATGACGGCGCAAGCAATCAAGTTGGATCCGATGACTGTCCTGTGCGGTTCGTGTTTCGTGTTCACATGGCCTAGAAATGCACTTTCATTTGGATTTGCGATGATCGCTTTAAGCATCTTTACCGTCTCTCCGTAATTTTCACTTCTGTAGGCCGTGACTATAAGTTGCACCGCCGCCCATGAATTCCATGGAGCCGATTCCCATGCTTTTAACGCGGCCGTAAGAGCCGCTTCCCGCTTCCCGCTTTCCCGTTGCAAGATTGGCGTTCTGAATAGCCAAAGTAGCTTCAGGGTCCGATCAGTTGGCGAGATGTCAGAGCTGTTGTGGCAAGCGTGATTGCGTCCTCGTATTTTCCGAGAAGATATAAGAGGGTTACTGATTTGTCGTAGATGCTTGACTTCTGCTCCGCGCTATCTCTCGACTGAATAGCATGTTTGTATTCTTCCACAGCCGCGAGCGCATGCTGGCGTGTTTTTAGTTTAGCCAAGGCAGAGCCGAGAGCAACATGCCATGTAGAATTTCTTTCCAAAGTACCGAGAGATGCCAACTCTCGAATCTGTTCCTGAGGGATGACCTCAGCTATGTGTTCAAAGGGGCGATTTGGCGCTAAAGTCCACTGTCTGCGTGTTTGTTCGTTCCGCTGATGTCGGCATTAGCCCAATGTTTCAAGGTTTATAATGTGCGAAATTATGATAGAAATCGTTTGCAACGACAGTGGTCACTAGAACGATATACAAACGAAGAAATAGATCAGCTCTAGGTACCTACCGTACACTGATAGCCATGCAAGAAAAGCACAGCTATCATCTCCTCACAAGACTGTGATCCAAGCCATGCTTCAGCAACGTAGTGAGCGAATGGTTGCATCAGATCGTAAAAGGAGGTATTCTTGCTTGAAACGATCTGCTCATATGAGAATCCAATAACACATTCGCTGAGGCGGGAGCCAGTATCTGGGTCGAAGAGCTGACATAGGAACTTATACCCATCATCGATGTTGTCAAACCATCGGTGAAGGGAATCCCGATCACTGAAAAGAAACGCGACTTCCTTAGACAGTTGCTGATAGAACCCAAGGTGAGCAGACCCCAATTTGTTGAAATCAACCTCCTTCAAATAATCTAGAGCGTGGTAAACCGAGTATTTCAACAGATCAGGTTAGCGCCAGGGTCTCTGCTTTCGTTTGGGAATGTTGTCCGTCATGAAAAGTAAGCAGGTCAACGCAATATGGGCTTGTGTGCAGTTCGTTTCCATGCTTATTCCGTTATGAAAAGGGGAAGACCGAAAAAATTGCCCAACACTTGCATGTCCAAACTTTACAGTTGTGCTGAAAAAGTTCTGCGGTACTTCGGCCTCGTTGTCGTCTTCGCCTTCATCTCCCTCCGTGCAGTCATCATCGTCGTCAATTTCATAAGGCTCTTTGTCCGTCTCTAGGTCAGACTCATCTTCTGGATCGCTGGTTTGCGTCGTATCAGAACTCGCCGAGGTGGTCTCACTGCCAGTGATAGATGCGTCATCGTCATCGATCTCCTCCACTTCAGAAACAACATCGTTCTTCAGAGACAAAAAGCTAAAGAACGACCCGAACCGTGCTCTCAACTCATCCCCCAAGCCGACGATACCGTTTTGATCGAGATCTCTCAATCTTAGGATCAGATCCAGTTCGCCGAGATACAAATCCCGCTTCGCACATGCGACCCAGGCAATCATTTCATTGAAATCTTCTTTATCAAATCCTCCCATCGTTGTCAATCTCGAAATGACCCGCTGGAACATCTCCTCAAGGCGTCGAAGAGGTGTTGCAAGGGTCCGTCGAACGAGCTCAGGTTTGTTCATGTCCTTGATTTCTGCAAGCATAAGCTTAGCAAGCATGAATATGCCATCGGCATTGTCACCTAGAGCCTGTACGATATCTTTTCTGAGATTCTTAGACGGTCCTGGGCGCATCTTCCGAAGCAAAGGCATATTCTTCACTCGCTCTCTGATAAACCTCCCAACATCTTGTCTTGAAAAGGATGGTCGCACATGTATGATTTTTGGTCGTCGCTTGTCTGCTACCCACATGTTCGATACATTGTAGTCGAGCTCTGGTCGACCTAGTATCAACAACTGGATTCTAGGCAATTTGCGAGTAGTTGTAGCTCGTGAGTCTGACAGCTGTTTGGCTAGCTTGACCAATGTCTCTTGGTTCTCCGAGATAGCTTCATCCACTCCGTCAATGACAAGGTAAAGTGGGTTGGCTCTGTCTTTATTGAATGGCTTGACAAAGAAATTGTCCTATATAAGTTGTGTGTGCAAAAGTAGGTCGGCTTCTTGGCAACCAGCAACAGCCTCTTCCTAATATGTATTAGAGTTTTCGGCGATCTGGTAGGACATTGCTTTCAATATGGCTTCGACCGTACACTGGGTATTAATGCCTTCTCTGACATAGAAATGCTTGCCAGGCTCGACGTTCGCTTCAAGTGCGTGAGAACCTGCGAAGCAAGGTACGTCTTTCCCGTCCCCGGTTTTCCTAGGACCCATAAGACAGGAAACTCTGTGTTGTACCATTTTTCGTAAAGCGGCTCTTTCAGCAACCACTCCCTAGATTGAGCGAGCCTGGAGATCTCAACACTTTTGCCGAATGCTTCGTTGTCTGCGTATACTTCCGCGCGTAGGACTCGCCGCAGCAACTCTCGCTCTCTTTCAGTATCAGTTTTGTTCTCTATATGCTGAGTTGTTGCGTATGTTTTCGCTGATATGAGAGCTAACTCTCTCTGTACCTATTCGTCTAGCTGGCCTAGTGTTGATTGGATATTGTTTTCTTTGCCAACCATCCGTCGCATCATCTCTTTTCCTCGTTCTCTTCGGATAGCTGTTTCATCTTCGCAGAATACGTTGAGAAGCGAACCAAGGAGTTGGATCACGACTTTCTGAAGCTTCTCGTCAGTGCTTCCTTTGAGGTACTCATCCACGCGATCGGTGATGTCCTTAATCCTCCTGAATAGGGTCTCAAGAGTGTCGTACGTTTCGGAAACGGCCGCACCAGAGCCAATGAGAAACAGTCCAACATCAAAGGATAACAGCTGATGGCGCAAAAGGAGTCAGGACCAGCCCTGCTTTTGCGATATTCCCGAAGTTCTGCAGCTGCCTTCATTGTGCTCAACAGGACACTCCAGAACTTCCCACGCGAACTGCGGAATCTTACGAAGTCGGACTCGTGTTGTTCGATCAGACGGTCAAGCTCAGCTTGCGTACTTGCTGGCGTCTTCCATTTATGTGCAACGGAACCTCACTTCCACTTGCTCAAGTATTCATCCACCGCTCCTTCCCATAGACGTGTGAGCTCGGCGTTTCTTTCATTTATTTTGGTTCCGCGATGACAGTAATCGTGAGGTTCTCGAACGGCGGGTAGGCACCAGGCTGAGGGGTTATCTCGCATGCGCTTGGTTTGGGGACCAATGAGGAGCGCAGATGTCTAGAGCCCCGATTATCGATGTCGCGCTTGCACTATGGGCACTGGGGCAGATTTCCAACGTATGTATTCAGCAACACCGACAAGTGGAAGTTGATTGAATGAGAAGGACGAAACGATTGACACAAAGGCGCCACCCTCTCCCGCCCGCCTTCTTTCCCGCGCGCTTTTCGCGGCATGAATCCGAGGGCGAGAACATCTCCGCAAAACTTTCACCGAGCTGAGCATGTGCGAAAGCAAAATTAAGCTGTGTGTAAAGCGCCATGAGACGCACGAGACGCGGATATAATGGCCAGGTGTCGCAGAGGAAGGCGTCCCCGGTAGGCGCCTGGCAGGAACAACGGGACCACGCTCAGCGGTGCTTCTCACGCCTAAGGCTTGCCCGTCCGTATCGTAGGTAAGGAAATATAAGCTAGAGTGTGGCTGTGGCAGAACTGAACGTATGAGTGACGAAGTTTCATTCCTGGGAAACCGCGTCTGGGTAGCTTGCATCGTTTTTCCCCCATGCCTAAGCACCCAAAGCGCGCAGCATAAGTAAGATGCAAGAGCAGTTCAATCGTCTCAGAACGACAACAATCACTATCACTAGTAAGCACCGCACACAATAAACAGTTTCAAATAGATTCACATCTAACACTCCCCTCCTAAGCTCCAATATCCTATTACACCGCCCTCGACAATACCCACCCGCACACCAACACCAACGCTACAAAAAAAAACTACTCATACACGCCAAACCTACAAAAAGCGCTTACACCAAGACCACCCAATCCACAATCCAAAACGACCGGAAACCGCACGTCGACCCCAAGAAAAAAAGAACAAGATATCGAACAGAATTGAACAACAAAGCCCGCAGTAGCTTGCAACCATAAGATGGTGGATGCTGGTGAAGGGAAAACAGGGAAAGGCCTCTGACAATGAAGAAAACGGGTATCAGCCTCCCAGCTAAAGGTATTAGGTACGTCTCCAACTCTTGCCCAAGTACAACGCTACAACGTGCTGCTAGATACGCCGTATCGAAAATATACTCCAGGTAGGTGACAAGGCCGAATTAAGTCGTAGGCATGTATCTATGCTACAGTGAAGTTGGCGTCGTCGACGGCGAGCGTAGTAACGGCAGCGAATACGGTATGAGCGACGACGAAGCGAGGCGTGCGAAGGAGGACGCGGAGGCGAGAAGAAAGTATATAGCTTGAACTGGATTATCGAGTCGAATCTTTCAGTCGGGATCTGATGGTGCCCAAAGAAGCGGCAGCATTAGTGTTGGACAAGCCAGTAAGTTTTCGCCGTGAACCCAAAAACGCCCTCGCAAATGCACCTCCTTCACTTTTGAATCCCAAGCGATGCCATCGAATGTGTCCGGCCATCTTACTACATCCTTCAAGCCCACCCACGGCTTGCCTGACTCGCTCTACTCGGTGACGTTCTACTTCTCTCGTCCTCTTCCATGACATCGCTCAGTCTAGTGGGATGATGGTGCCTCATACCGGTCCACTCGCTCCCGTACCCCGACCCACTGTAATCTGGTGCGTTTGAAGTCTGGAATCCGCCAGAGTAGCCCGGGCCGGCCGAAGAGGTTGTGGCGTACCTGCTAGGGTCTGTCGTCGCACTGCCGTAGCGCTGCAAGTGTTCGATCTCGCGCCTTCGATCTTCTTGGACGTCGTATTCATCTGAGTCTTGTTGGCGCAATGCTCGAAAGGGGACGCGGCGCCCAGAAGCATCCAGAACGTAGTTACCATATTCGTCTATGGCGTATTCCTCCTCACCTTCTGAAGTCTCCTCCTCGTTCTGAGAAGTTATTGCGGAGCGTTCGTCTTCTGGTACGGGCCCGCCAGTGTCTCGATGCAGATAGGCTTCGGGTTGCTGATAGAAAGCCTCCGGTTGAGATGACCTCAGCTCATTAGCGTACTGTTGCGTGCCGCTCGGTCCTTGATGACCAGCAGATGCCTGCTGAGTGCGGAGAGGCGCGGGAATCTGAACCGATTCGGTTGCTTGCGATAGCGCGGGCTGGTGCAATGACGAACTGCCAGCACCTGAGGGAATATAGGTACCCTGAGCGACAGGCTTCCCCTCGGGCTCATGATGCATCTGAGGTGGGAGTCGCCCTTCCGTAAACGGATCGGTGTCAGTGGGTGATTGCCCTTCTTCATATGAATAGTGCTGCTCGATTCCTTGACTTCCTGCAGCCGCACCATACGACTCATCGCCGTGCGAACGATGCGAAACGCTGCCGTGTCTGCCCATCGCTTGAGCTGTTGGAAGCACCTGAACACCACCAATCATAGTAGGCTGCCCTTCCCGCAATGAGAATACACGATCGCGTTCCTCTTGTTCGCGCCGTCCGAGTTCTTCCCATGCTCGCCTGGCCTCCTCTTTAGATATCTGTAGTTCACGCTTCATCTCTTGCACAGATCGCTCCGCGTTCCTCTTTTCCGTGGCCAAACGCTCCATGTCAGCTACAGCCTGATTACGTGCATCACGTTCCTCTCTTAGCATATTCTCCAGTTGCGCTTCACGTTCTTGTGCACGCTCCTGCTCCTGGCGATGGTCGTAAAACCATCGTTGGAATTTGCGCTCTGACGACGCCCTAAGCCGTTGTAGCTCGACGACTGCATGGAACAAGTTCGCACCGGCGGCTGAGAGATCGGTAATCTGGCGCGACATTTGTTGAGCCAGGGGTTCGCGACGCACTTCATCCGTATTTTGTTCCAGTCGCCTGATCCAGTAGGAGGTGAGGCCCTCCCAATGTGAGGACAGGGTTTCCCATCGTTCAAAAGCATGCGGGAAACTCGAGGTTGTCGACTGACGGGCTTGAGACGACGAAGCACCTGGGGGTGGTAGAGGCGGAGCAGAGACGGAAGCACCCGCTTGAGAAGGTGCAGCGGGAGCAGAAGGGTTTCGCGCGTGCTGCACAGGTGGTGGTCGTCGAGGGGTGTTTCCCTGTGTGGTGGATGGCGGTTGCTGCACAGGACGTGGCTGCTGCTGCGATTGGGAATTGGCCCGCGGCCTGCCAGACTGCGCGCCAAATGGTGGGTCTTGCGGCCGCCCTGGTGGAGGCAGATTGGCAGCCGCCGGAGGAATTCGTTCGGCTGGTCTTGAACTTGCGCCCGGTAGTGGGTACGACCCATAACCGCTCTCGTAGGTTCCCTGTGATTGGGGCGGTCTCTGGACCCCCGCATCGGGATTTATGGGTGCGCCTGCAACGCCAGCAGCTTGAGCTCGTCGTTCTGCACTTCTTCTTCGCTCCCGCTCCTCCTGTGCCTTTCTTTCCTCGTCGGCAGCGCGTGCCTCGGCCTCTCGTCGGCGACGATTGTTCATGATCATCTGCGGCGTCACAATGTTGGAACGGTCCGACTGGGTGACAGGAATGGGCCCCGCAGTGCGCGCGCCGCCGTTGGTAGCGCGCCCACCGTTCCCGCCTGTCAATTCTGACATGGACGCGTTTTCCTCGGCAAGGTCTGGGGTGAAGGGGTAGGGTTGGCGGATGGCCTCTTCAAGCACGAAGCGGATCGCAGACGCAGTCCGCTGGGAGATCCGTAGGGCAGGGTGCGGCTTGAATTGAGTGGGGTCTCGCGCACGAAGAGCCTCGAGTGGACTAGGATCAGCGCGCGGACTCTCGGCCGCGAAGCGTACAGCGCGCTGGAACGTTTGCTGTGGCGCCGGGTCCGCTGGTGGAGTGCGGTACCGTTGGCGCACGTCCTCGAGATGCGGCGTGCGTCGGAGGCTGTGCGCTGCGCTGCCGTCAGAACTCGAAGCTCGCGAGTAATTGTGCTGCGCCCGATAGAACTCGGCAGCCTGCTGCTGGCGTTGCTGTAACGATGTCGTATAAGGTTCGTATGCAGGAGGGTCGTTATCGTGGGTATCGTCAGAGTACGGCTGCGTGAGTTGGTGCAGGGTGGACTCGTCAGGCCCTGTGTGCGTCAATTTGGCAAGCCCAGACTGCTGCTATGCAATCGAGCTCCGCCAGAGGCGACGGCCGCTGGGAGAAGGTGTGGTGGTGTTGCGGGCTGCGGCAGCTATGGGATAGCTACTACGTCGGGAGGCGGGCGTGTAGTCCTGGGACTAGCGAGACGCCTGGAGGAATGCTGCAATGACTATAGAGAACACTTTTAGTGAGTAGGACGGCAGGGAGCAGCGCCATTGCCGGGTGTACAGAGGCTATAGCAAATGGTTGGGGGGTGGTTGGCGGCGAGGAGCAATATGGGGGGGCTGGGACGCACTGAGAACCAACGTATACGCACACTTTTGCAAACAGGAAATGCACCACGCATCGCCGGGCATGCTTCACCGACTCTTTCTGCGCGTGAGCGTCTGAATGGCGCGAATCTTCGCCTCGTTGCGGTGCGACTTGCCGCCGCAGTGCGCGTTAACAAGTCGGACCTGGGTTCTGAGATGTCACCGCGTCCAACTTCGCTGCATTCAGCCACAGCGGCTGTGAGGCCTGCGACAGGGCGCTGCGAGGCGCGCGAGGAGCTCTCGTCGAGCAATGGCACCAGGAAGTAAGGCGTCAGGTGCTGGGCATGGTAGACGTGGGTGCAGCCAGGTCGCGGTTGGGTGGGCAACTGCGCTGCGCGGAGCGGGGGCCGGAATTCGCTGGGATACCGTCGATGCAGTCAATTCGAGAGCTGCAGCGGCTCACTGCACATCGGATGCACGCGCAATTGACATTGTGCGCTGCAACTAGGCGAGAGGTGTCATGGCCGTTCGTGCTGCCAGCACAGCATGCATACTTGGCGTCATATCCCCATGTCGCCCGAGGCCTGCATTCGGAAAGGCTCCCTCTACCGTCAGAGGAGCACAGGAGGAGGCATCCATCGCCGGCGAGACATGCAAGGAGGGATCGTTCATATGGG
Organism: Bimuria novae-zelandiae CBS 107.79; assembly: GCA_010015655.1. NCBI lineage: Eukaryota > Fungi > Ascomycota > Dothideomycetes > Pleosporales > Didymosphaeriaceae > Bimuria > Bimuria novae-zelandiae. Next base: position 460,204 of record ML976675.1, on the reverse strand, counting down.
ACGTCTCTGCAACGAGGATTCGAAGCAAGCAAGGATGGAGAAGGGCCGTGGCCTTACTGAGAGTGCGTTTTCGCCATGACTTTCCCTTGCCTTTCAGACCATTGCCGACAGCCAATCACCCGGCCCAAGTCGCCTTTTCCCCTCGCATCATGCTCCGTGCCACCGATGCGGCTCTGCGTTCATCAAACCCCGATGGAAAAGAGAACACGGACGTTGTATGCGATGGCTACAGAGTACCCACTTCGCCTCATCAAGCCGGGTAGAGTAAAGTTTGGATGCGCCAATCTTAGCTCGGATGCTGCTCTTGTGGCATCTGCAGGTCTCAGGTACGCTCAGGTACACGAAGTAAGACATCGAAACTGACACAGAGCCACAGATTATGGCGGCTAGGTTCAGCGTCGGCACACGTTGCATATTCTTCACCATCATCTCAAATACTGAAGCACCTCGCGTCCACCTCAACGCTCCATCAACCTTTAGAGAGCGTATGAACAACAACAACGTTGAACATTGACGGAAAGCTCAATAGCCGTAATCGTGTGCTTGTTTTGCCCGTGGCTATGGCAATCTTCGACCATGCATGTGTATTATCGTCGTATATGTGTCCGTACCATATCATCGACTTCAACGTGCGGCCGACGTTCGGAGTGACCGAAATTGATAGGAAACGTAACATCACCATCGTTAGTCAAACGATCTGGATTCACCCGGATATCGAACTTCCTCAAGGCATACCCACCCTCATGTATCCGCTAGAGTATATTACTGTCCCTGGGGCAATTAAAGCCAAGTGCAAATCTGGAGGCAGTAGATTCTTTGAGCTCAGACAGGTACAAGCTAAAGTAATCAAACGTTCCGGCGGGAGCGAAGTAGAAGCTCTTGGAGCAAAGATCATCCAACCACCGGTATGCGGCACGATGAATCGAGATGATCTTGTCAAGCTAGTGGCATTTCTAGAAGTCGGGAGAGAGAGTCCTGATCGATGCTGAGACGTACTATGAGCACAGCCCTTATGAATACAAACCGAGTTTAAGACCGCTCAGTCGAGAGGGCGAGTCCACAAGGCCCGTAGGGGAGCTATATGATGACGAGCTTATGCTATGTTCAAGGGTCGTCCGGGGATTCTCATTCAAGTCGAAGAAATGGAGTGAGAATCGACGCCTCTCTGGGTCTGTACCGACTGATAAGGTGGCACGGTGCAGCGCCCTGTGCCATTGACTGGATCGAAGACATTGTCTGGAATGATTATATTTTCGAAAACCTGGTCTTGCCAGACGATCAAAAGGATCTGAAGCTGGGCTTCGTGGAATGCCACCGTGGGATAGACGAAAAAAACAACGATTTTGTCGAGGGGAAGGGTTTTCTTACTCTCGGGGCTCCCGGGCGACGGCAAAACACTAACAGCGGAAGGAGGTAAGTCTTGCAGCTGCCTCGCATGTTTATATGACGGCTAACGTGACTGTTCAGTGGCAGAGCAGTTACATGCTCCGCTGTATTCTGCCAGCGCAGGAGAATTGGGAGTAGAAGTCGATGCTGTGGAGGCGAAACTCCAAGTCGCTCTTGACGTCGCCAAACGCTGGGACGCTGTCCTCCTTCTCGCCGAAGCGGATATATTCCTGGAGCAACGCACTATTCGAGATCTCCAGTGTAGCCGCCTGGTATCGGTGTTTTTTCGCAAACTGGAGTATTACGAAGACTATATTTTCCTCACGACGAACGGGTACTAGGAGATCGATCAGGCCCTTCAATCCCACACTGACATGCATCTGGAGTATCCCGATCGAGACGCTAGTAGTCGTTTTGCCCTATGGAGGAACTTCTTTGCGATTTCCAAGCGAAAAGTAGAAATCAACGAAGACGATATGCGCATCTTGGCAGAGGGAGCGGTGGATGGGCGCCAAATGAAGAGCATTATCAAGCAGGCACAGGTGTTGGCAGCGAGGCCAAAGTCTGATTCGCTGCGTCTGGACTCTGGTGTCCACGGTCGCGCTGACGGCCGGCTGACCTGGCTGCCTCGCCAAAAGCCCTGCACCCCTGCTCGGTGCCAGGCGGGTATCCACCACGGCCGCACGCCACCCGCGGTGGTTATCACGATGGCCGAGGGCTGCCCGCTGACCTCGCGCGCCCGCCTCCGCGTACCGTACGGCCCTCGCGCGCCCTGGTTGGCCAGCCTGCTATGGCGGTGCTGCTTACGTGCTCGCCTAGCCGCCCGGCCTGGGTATGGAACGCCCCCATCCGGCATTGGCGCTGATCTGGCGCTGACCTCTCAGGAGGGGAAAGGGGAGATGCCGCCAAAGCGTAATCTGCGCCGCGCGCGCGTCGAGCGCGTCGAGAGCATTGAGCGCGACGTTATCAACAACGCAGAGCTACAAGCCAACGCCCAGCAGCTGGTAGCCATGCTTCGGGAGCAGCGGCCAGAGAACACGAACCAGGTATATCTGCCAAAGCAGGCAGAGTTCAAGGTGAGTATGTACGCGCATCTGCAGGCCGGCAGGCACTAACTGACTGCCCATCCAGGACTTCTGTACGCGGAAGCGGTATCAAGACGGGGATACAGTAACTGAGCAGAAGCTGCTGTTGTTCCTAGTCGAGGAGGTAGCCAATAGGCCACTAAGAGCCAAGTCTCGCAAGGTCGCCAGCGACGTCCCTCAAGGCGAGACTCGCCTCTCCTGGCGCTCAGTGCGGACCTACGTTACTGCAATCACCAACCTCTATCAGGACCAGAAAGCGCTGGGCAAGAACTGCCACCCATCGCCGCGCGAGGATACCGCGCGTGAGTACCTGCGGTCTCTACAGCGGCGTGATGCCCAGCAGGATCGTGCCCAGTACGCCGACAAAGGCAGAGATACGCTGCTTGACGGCTACTCTGAGGAAGAGTTTGAGCGTACCTGCAGAGAGCTCTGGCTGCACGGCG
>ML976675.1:338020-455405 GCA_010015655.1 Bimuria novae-zelandiae CBS 107.79 | reverse complement strand
ACACATGATAGAGCGTACGCGGTGGACATGGGTGGATACTTGGGGCCACTGACCGCACGGGCCACTTAGCCACCGAAATCTCGGTAAGCCGCTGAATCAGCCATATGGAGGTCGCCGTGGATATACTATTGGAACATGTTCAGACCATGTTCAGACTCCAGAGGATCCTGAATCTAACGAACGTGGCTGTGTGAGGTGGCGTTTAACTTTGAAACGTTGACGGGTAAAAGCCGACGCTTTCCAAATTAGGAATAACCTGGGACATTGTTCGACAATCAGGGGAATTCCTTGGCTGGGCGCGACCTCCTCACGGACATGACAACACCATAAACATGTATTCGGATGACCTGAACCTTCCTGTATAGGCGAATGGCAGGAATTTGCTCCTCTACTCCGCCCTAGACACGCCGATGTCTCCTCCATGCTTAAACATCAGATTCGTCAACACACCAGCTTTCTCTTACCACACACTGCCAATTTGGGTCAGCGGCGAGCCCCTTTAAATAAATGGCGTGCACTTCCGGAGCTGAAATATACATTGATGCCCCTCCTGTGACGGCGCTCAGGTTCTTCCGTGAGCCTTGCTGTACTCACGGCTCATTTCGAACTTTTCGGTTGCCATACTTAGAAAACCGCCTTGATAATTTATGCATCATCCTGGCTATGATCGTTCGGTGAGTGTGGTAATGAACTGTGGGGATGGAGCAAAGGTGTTGTTGATACCATAGGTATGGTTCACAAGCTTTTGCTAATATAAGGCTTAAGCTTGACGAAGGTTTATCGCATCTACCTACCTGGGTAGAACAGCTTCATCTACCACGAGAATTTGTCTATTTTCTACGGTTATCACCCTTCTCAAACACGACCTTTTTTTATCCGTTTCGTCCTGAGCTCTTAGCTATGCCGCCCACAATTGACACGACTCAGGAGGCTAGCAACATCCAATGCTACTGCATCTCCACCAATGCATACTCCGAATCTTCACCATGTCCGTCATCACCAGCTCTTGACTTCGTCTCGGCACAACATCTTGCACGCACATTGAACCTCCCTCTACAGATCCTCGACGAAGATATGCTCACCGGGTCCGAAACTCCAGTCTCCCTTCGTTCGTCCAGCGAAGTATCATATTCAGCCGGGCAGAGTATTGTGTGCGGGGTAGAAGACCAGATACGGCAAGCATATCACAGCGCATTCAAGAAGCACGTTGACCCAGAAGTCCACAACGACTTCGTCAACCGGGTGGGAGCTGCACTAATCTTAGTCTTACTTCTTCTCGTTTGTGGGCATCTTCTCTGGAACAGGTGAGTCGACTGCCTATGCGCCGTGATTAGGGAGATGATCTGACTCAGGATAGACATTTGCTTCGGGAATGGTATTCGGCACTAGAACACGAGGATACGGAGATCGCCGGTGATCGAAAGCATTGGGAGGAGAATACCCTTCACGAGGACGAGATCTACATAGTGGAATGGATAGAAAAGAGCCAAGTCACAGAGGATTGTGAGTGGTCTTGACACGACGACGGACAACAAAGATACGATTTAGCGTAGAGCATCCGAGACCCCTGCGAGAGTGCTTTGAAACTTTGCATATTCCAACATCTTGCCTTCTCCAACCTCAGCGTATATAAAAATCCTCCACAGACAGTTCATTTAAATCTTCTTCACAAGCATCACAGGCCCAACATACCTATACCTCCCAACCACCCAATACCACCCCAAAGCAAACACCACCAGACCACCAAACATCAGACAGCTCCAATTCATGCTCTCCGCTGACGGATTCGGCACAGCGGGGAAGAACAACAAAACCGAAACTAAAGTCAAGAAGCATAACGCGAGCGCATTGATAAAAACGCCAGCTCTGCCCAAACTAAACCGGGCACGGAGAAGATCATTGGGTGCTCGAAAACGCTTGCTAACCATGCAAGTTATAGCGATGAGGTAAGAGAAGACAAGGCCAAGCTGCCCGAGCGAAGTGATAATGTTGAACGCGATCGTTGATCCGAGGATGATGAGCGAGAGAAGGCTGGTGATGATACAGGTTGCTAGGAGAGCGTTGACGGGGAGGTCGTATTTTGGGTGGATCTGTATAGTACGGTCAGAGACGTAGGAGGGTATAAGAGAGGTTGGTATGAACTTACATAGGCGAGCCAGTCTGAGAAGGGGAGCCCTTTGTCTCTAGCCAGCGCAAAAAGCTGCCGCGACGTTGTCATGATGCTGTTCAGCGAGCAGAGTAGCAGTAGAACGCACACGATCGCTATCATAATGGAAGTACCCGCGCGCGATTGAGTTGCGTTGAATAAGACTTGGATCCATGGCTGGCCGTACGTTGTGTCTAGGATTGCGGAGACATCGTTTCCCAGTGAGGACATGACGGTGACCATCATTATGAAGCCGATTGTATAGTTTAGTGTTGCGGTGGCCACCATAGCCCGTGGGAGCACCCATGCCGCATCCACCGTCTCCTCGGATAAGTGGCAGGAAGAGTCGGATCCTATCAAGGTGACCAACGGCCCAAGGATACCGATTAGAGTGGACAAGCCGACATTACCCCAACCGCTATTATCCTCGAACTTTGTCCAGACGTCCTTGGTGTTTGTGTGAGGAGCCATGATCCACAAGACTATTACAAAGGTGAAGAATCCGAGGATGTATAGTACCATACCTACTCCTTCGATCAGAGGGATTTTCTGGGTGGAAATTACATTCCACATCATTGCAAAGGCGGCGACGGCAATGCAGAAAAGCGTACTATGCCACGGCTTGATCACATAGGACGGGATATTCACGGCGATCAAGCCTTGCAGTTGCTGGGTAGCCGCAAGAGCCGTGGTAGCCATTGCGCACTGCCATCCAATAGCACACATCCAGCCTGTGACCCGAGGGTTAGTTGGAAACAGCTTTCGCTTCGAAGTTCCCTACCGACTATGTAGCTGAGGAGCTTCTGGTGTCTCTTCGGAGCCAACTCAGAGACCCAATGATATTGCCCTCCGGAGATAGGCATCCTGTCTATGTTAGCGGATCACTCTCGAAGTCCTACACCCCCGGTTTCCTCGTGGCATGCGTAAATGAGCCGCTTACATGGACGCCATTTCAGCCATCGATAGAGTAACGAAGAACATGCCGAAACAAACGACAAGGAACATCCATATGCCGCCAGCTGGTCCTCCATTACTGAGCGAGATACCAATGACGCTGTTTTTCTGTCAGCAGCGTCTATTCCATCGAGCAAAACCTTCACTCACACTAAGGCAAACTCCCAGGTGCTACCTAGGATAGCTGCTACACTAAGGATTGAGAAGAATTGGAAGTTTCTCTGGAGAATGCTGTTAGCTGGGATGATGCGTAGGGAGAGCATCTGAGATGTCTACGCACACTTAGCTGCTGCAGCTTGCCCATGCGATTCATGTCTTTCTTATCGTATTGTGTGCCATGTTTCTCGTAGATGGCCGTGTCATTGACAGCCTCAAGATTGCTGTTTTGCTGAAGTTCCAAAGTGCTAATTTGCGATTTCTCTTTCATTCTTCGACTATGGCAACAGGTATGAAAAACCGGGCGAGCAGCGTCTACGTGAAAAGGATGAGGCCCCGGCCGCTCTGAAACATAGACAATAAAGAGCGGGGCGTCTTGCGTTGCGATAACAAATACGAAGGACCGCCCTCTCACCGTTCAGCTGGATAGTGTGTTCTTGGATGTAGCAAGTGGGCTGTCAATGCATGGAGGCACGGCATGTTTTCGCTTCCGCCGTGTTTGTGACTGGTCCGTATTAACCGGGTAATCCATGCGTACAACGGGGCGTAAAAGCCTACATAACACAATTCGTGCTCATACAGTATACGTTCTTCTCTTTCACTCGAACTAAGGTATGTCAGCATATTGCTGTAAGCTTGTCGTCTGGATGAACGAGGCTCAGAGGTGCGAGCGGAGTCACTGCTTCCGCGGTAACGCTCCCCACGGTGGAGCTTAACAATAGGAAGCAGCGACTGTATACTCGCGGAAGTAGCCGATCCCACATCCGTGCTGGGTCTCTATTTTAGTTGGATAGAACGCTGGTTTACCTATGGTACAAAGCATAAATCTAAACAATTTCGAAATCTACATCTGACGAAGACTGACCGCTTACGCAAGGAAGAAGCCACCCAATAAAACAAACACTAGACTTCACTTTCAACCCACCGCCCTATCATTCCAGTGTCTGTGGCCCTCCCAACCGCCCAATCAAGCAGGGTCACCAGCGGGGTACTGGCCCGGTCCAGTCGGCAAGCTCAACGCCTCCTTGGACAGCTTCCTCATAGGCCTGTGCGCCGCATTCTGTGCATGCGCCTTCTGCTTGGCCGCGAAGTTGCGGGCCTCAGTTCCCATCTGGACCGCCATAGCACCGCGCACCATTTCATTCAGGATCGCATCGCGCTTGGTACGCACGGCGGCGACTTTCGCGTTAAGGAACTCAACAAGCCAATGGTCCCAGGCTTGTTGGAAACCCGATCCACCCGCTGCAAAGTTGAAAGGGTTCGGCTGCGCGAAGTCGTTGGCGGCATTGGCCGCGTTAGCGCCGAAGTACGCTGTCATCTCTGTGTCCCTAGTCAGACTTGTAATTACGCTGTGCAAAACACCATCCCGACTCACTTGGGGCGAGTTTCTGAGTGGCTGCACGCTTTTTAGGTAATCGCTTCCCCGCTTTCATCGCTATACACCTAATTTTGTATGAGAGATAATGTAATAAACTTACTAGGAGGTGTAATATGCTAAGTACTTAAAAAAGGAAGATTCTAAAGGTGTTTGACGCTGGCCGCAACCCTCCAAGGAGGCGTAAAACTGACCTACAGAGGGCACCTCTACACGTCCTACGATTTGCAGGCACGGACGAGCCCACAGAGGAATAGGGACCCACAGAGGAGTAGGGACCTATAAAGGACAACGACGGCGTTAATATATACGTTAATAAGTATTACCCTAAAAATAAGGAGCCTTAGTTAGCCTAAAGGCCTACGTTACTAAAAAAATAAGTAATTACTTAATAAAGAAGTATTTAATAAAGTTATTAATAATAAGAGTAATAATAAGTGTAAGCGATTGCCTAATAAAAGAGTATTAAATAATAACGTACTTCACAAGCGAGTGTCCGATACAAGCGAGTGTCCGAAAACGTTAAGACCCCACCAAAACGTATCATCACCTATATTATAACGCGATGTCTTGACCACCTAATTAGCTACTAGAGTTAAAAGAAGCTCGATTACAGCTTACGCTTTAGGCTATTAAACAAGACGCGACACTTTTAATTCCGCGCGCTATAGTAATCTATAGCGCTTTAAAAAGAGTAATAAGGCGAAGACGCGCTAGAGTAACCTTTTGACCTAATTATACGCCTAACTCTATAAATCTTCTAGCGATAGAGGAGCAGGTAATTATTCACTATATACTTAACCTAGACGCGCGAGGATTCCCTCCCCAGCTTACTACTATTAAAGATATAGCTAATTCTTTATTAGCTAAGCAGCGCCGCAAGCCTGTTAGCTAGCACTAGGCTATAAACTTTATAAAGCGCTAGCTAGAGCTCCAAGTCAAGTTTAATTGAAAGTATAACTATAAAAGAGCTCTCTGTGAGGATCCTAAGGTTATACAAGGCTGGTTCCGGCTTGTAGAGAATACCAAAGCCAAGTATGGTATCCTGGACAAGGATACCTACAATTTCGACGAGACTGGCTTTATAATAGGCATAATATTAACAGAAGCAGTTATTATAAGCTCTAAGCAACAAGGCAGGCTAAAGAGCGTATAGTAAGGCAACTAGTAGTAGACTTTAGCTATCTAAGGCGTTAATGCGATAGGCTGGGCGATTCCACCCTTCCTTATCTTCCAGGGCAAGCACCACCTCTCTATCTGGTATAAAGAGAAGGATCTACCTCATAATTGGGTTATTGCAGTCTCTAAGAACGGCTAGACAACAAATAAGCTTAGTCTATAATAGCTAAAGCACTTTAACGCGCATACAAAAAGGCGTACTATTAGTAGCTATTAGCTACTTATTATTAATGGCCACAAGAGCTATAACTCGCTCGAATTCCAGCAATACTGTAAAGATAACAAGATTATTACTCTTTGTATGCCTCCACATTCGTCGCACCTCCTGCAGCCACTAGATGTAGGGTGTTTCTCACCGCTAAAGAAGGCGTATGGGCGCCAAGCCAAGGATCTAATGCGCAACCACATTACGCATATTACCAAAATTAAGTTTCTACCTTACTTTATTACTACTTTTAAGGCTATAATTACTTAAAGTAATATTAAAGGAGGCTTTTAAGGCGCTAGCCTTATTCCCCTTAACCTAAAAGTAATAATATTAAAGCTTAACGTCCGTCTGCGTACGCCTTCGCCTTATACTATACACGATAGTACATGATAGTCGCAGACGCCTAGCAACACCCTAGAATTTAGGGCACAATCGACGCTAGTAAAGGAGAGGATTTAGAGGCACCTAGATAGTTCCCTAATAAGCATAGTTAAGGCCTTTAAAAAGGTAATAAAAGGCGCAGTAGTAGTAGCGCACAAGCTAGTATTAGCGTAAAAGTAGATTACTAAGCTACAAGCTACTAATAAGGCTGCTACACGATGGAAATTACATAAAAGAAAGCAACTACAGCAGGAAGGAGTTCTTATAGCTAAAAAGGGCTAGCGGCTAGCTACTCTAAAGGACTTTAAGGCGCGTAGTAATAAGAAGAAGGTAAAGAAGATAGTGCGCGCTAATAGAGGCAAATTTACTTAACAGCGCTGTAGACGCTATAGTAAAGCTAGGCATAATTCGCGCACGTGTAAAGAAGAAGTAGAAGTAGATTCTAAGTAGATTAGCCTACTACAATTTCTTATAAATATATATGCGCGTTCTGTACTATTGTGTAGAGTATAGATTTTGGTGGGGTCTTGGCGTTTTCGGACACTCGCTTGTATCGGACACTCGCTTGTGAAGTACGTTAATTTAATTTTAAGTAAAATTAAGATATTAATATAGCTAAAAATTAATAAAATTAAGTTATATATTATTTACTATTAGCGCACGTTCCTATATAAAAAAGAAGTTAAAACTAAATTTAATACTAAAATAAAGATACGTACGTACTTCTACGCAGAGCTTTAGTAGTAGATAAATAAGATTATAAGAGACCTTATATAGCGAATTTTGCCTATAAAAATAGCGGTAAAAAGTCTAACGGAGATTATATATACACTATAGATACCTAAGTAATAGAGACTTACGTAGTCTTTTAAATATAGTAATAGTATTACTTTTAAGCAGATTGTTAAGCGCGCGTATAAGTTAAAGAAAAAGTTTATTATTAAAATAACTTATATTAACTTTAATTTAATACTAGTAAAACTAAAAACTGGCTAAAATAGTTAAACGCGTAATAAGAAGGTATTTAGCTTATAAAGCTCTTTTTAGAGCTCTCTGCCGTGACTTACCACAACTTGTCGCTAGCTATACAACCTGCCAGAGGTCCCAGCATATACTGCCATTAGTAAGGGCCCTATAGTCGCGATCCGCGATAAATGGCGATGCTAGGATACTTACTATAGTAACTATCTATACGTGTGCTGGATTAAACGTACGTCTAGGTAACCTAATTAATTTAAGAATTACTACCTAGTAAGTAGTACTATAGTGGCGGCATGGACGCGTGATATAACATAAGGCAGGTGTATAGTTAACAAGCTATATAATAACGTACGCCTAAGTCTCTCGCTAGCTAGAGAGAGAGCTATAAAGGAGAATGTCGGTATACACATATCCCATCGCCTGAGGCTGCTTGATGCTGCCCAACGTACCGCCTCGATCCTACTTCGGTCCGACTTGCACCAAGCCCATGTATACCTTCGTAGCACCTACGTTCATAGATAGAATATACTAATAGCAATATATAAGACATTCGTTACTATTATTACCCGTACGATTATATAAAGGCCTACTAATACTAATTAGTAATTATATAGTAGTTATAAATAGTTAGGTTAAAAAAGATAGATCCTGTAACCCCGCGCGTTCCCTAATTATCTATATTAGTAATAGAGTTATCTATGCTAAGTTTACTATTAGCTATATTAGGCGTCTTATCTAGCTTAAAACTAACTATTCTAGCTATATTAGAGCGTTTTAAGACGTAGTCTATATATATATTAACCCCTATCTAGTTGCGCTTAACTTATGTATAATCTGAAACTATTAATAAGTCCCTAGCAAATACAGCTAGCATAACACGTATTAATAATAATAAATAGTAAAAAAAATAGCTAGTAGTAATAGAGGCTGTACGCTTATATAAGAGAAGTTACTAGGAACTACTAATTTAAAGGCAAGAAAGTAGCGTTATATTAATCTAAAAATCTAGGATAATAAGATTAAAGCACTAAATAATAAGGTAAACGTAACTATAGTAATAATGTACATCGCGCGTGCGATCGCGGACTACACAGATTAGCCTACAGTAGATATAGAGCTCTTTAGTAAGTTCTATTAGGACTTTAAAGGATAGACTAAAGCCATGTTCTAGCGTGCGTATATAGTATACACTAAGGAACTAAAGTAGATCCTCCGCTTTAAGAGCGTGTATACTAGTCGTGTTAATATATTACTAAGTAAAGCTGTAGCTAAATTACTACGTATAGAGAATTACCTAAAGTAGCTAGATAATTAGTTTTAATCTACTACTTTTAATAAGCAGTTAGCCGCGTATATATTATAAGAGTAGATAATACTAAGATAATATACTACGGGATTAGTACAATCTACGAACGTAGGGATAGTAGGTTAGACCTAAAGCTAAACCTCTATAAGGGTAGGAGACTAGGACGTAAAGGATTAAAGAACCTACGCTTAAGATAAGACACGTATTAAAAATTAAGCTAGTTAATAATTAAATTAAGAATAATAGCTTATAAAACTACTTATAGAAGTAATTAAACGGACACTATAGGTAGACTAGTAATAGTAAAGTTAACAACCTCCTTTTTTATATAATAACTTTAATAGATTCCGCGAATACATACTAGCATATTTATAATATCTAAAGGAATAAAGCGTCTCTCTAATTATGCTCTTAGGTAATATAGACCCGTACAGGATAATTCCCTTAATTAAGTTTAGTAACAAGAAACTAGATCTAAAGATAATTAATGTCTTTACTAAAATGTAGGACTGTAAGAAGAAGTACATAAGGAAGCTATATAACCTCCTAGATAATAAGCTAAAGATCTTTTACAGTATCTACTATCACGTAAATATCTAACTAGACTAATTCTATGTAGTCTTTCCGCAGATCCTGGAAGGCTATACACAGGAGTATTACCTTTACTTTATTAATTAGTAGATAGATATATTCCTATATATATATATAAAGCTTAAGAACTACTTTAATATAGATATTAATTATAGCTACTACTACGCGGACTAGATAATAATATCTTTTATTAAAGTCTATAAGGAGAACCCTAATAAGACACTTTATAAGGTCCTTAATATTATGCTAGACAAGCTCTAGTTATATTAGAGGGCTCTTAGCTAGTAGTATATAGGAGAATATGCGCTCTAGATAACTATAATTATAGTATACTAGGGCGTTAAAGAGTTTACGATAGCGCTCTATAGGTTATCCTTAGAGTATAAAGTCCTGTTTAGAGATCTATAATCTTTAATTAAAAACTCGCTTGCTATAACTACCTCTATTAACTTTACTAAGGTAGACTATAATAACTAGTACTACTTAAACTATTAATATACTAATAATAGCTCTAGAAGAACGCAAGAGGATTATAACTTATAAAGTATATAAGGTAAGTTTATTAGTAAACATAGCTAACCTTAGTAGCGTTCTAGAGACAACCTGCAGACTAACACACGAAGCGACAAGAAGTGCTATATCTATAGTAAGACAGGCTATTAGTCTATAAACTATACGCTTAAGGAAAGAAGACAATCTAAAGCATAGTATATTACACACTATAATATTATAGGTAAGTAAATAGAATTTATAATATTCCTTATTACGTACGAAGGGGAAGAAGTTAACTAGTTTTTTAAAGAGGAGTAAGAGGAAGAGAAATATTAAGATCCTAAAGGGGTAGCTAGTCCCTAAGGGGCTAAGGTTAGTTCTTAGGCAGGAATACTATAGTAGGACGAGAGAGGGTCGTAGTGATAGCTTGCGCTTGTTACTAGGGTGTTAATATTAAAGGTAGGTATAATATAATTAAATTAACAAGGTTACTTATTCAGATCTAAACGATAGATTAATAAACAGGTTAAACACGGATACTATAAGGGTATTCGTGTTAGGTTATATACACAAGGTGTGAATATTATCGTCCGCCTCTCTTTCTGCTGTCTCTAGATTCCGATGGATGGTCGCGCCGTCCATGGATGGTACACCTTCCACAATCTTGGCAGGATGGTATGTCTTAGCTGGATGGTACATCACGTGACCTCGGTTACGCGACCCCGCCAAGTGTCACTTCCACTAAGGCCCGTTGGTCCTCCGCGTTCCATACATGTTCAGATCCTAACATTTAATAGCTAGGTGCCTAAACCTCTAATATAGATATTAGAGCTTAATTTTTATAAGAAATACCCGCGCGTGCTCTATCTTACTTAGGTAGAACTATAAATATCCTTATTTATAAATTACTAGAAAGGTTACTTTTCCTTATACTAGCTAATCTATAGTATTATTAAAGTATACGTGCAACTAATCCATGTCTTTTAAATAGAGGAGGAATAGGGTTAGTACGTCTAAGACCTTAAATTTAATCTTTCTAATTTCTATACGCACGTATATAGTTCTAATTAATATAGTTATACTTTCTTTACTAAATTAAACTAATGCGTTTCTAGTAGTAGACGTGTCTAAAGTTACTATAGGATTCTTAATTTAGAGCGCCTAAAATTGCTCCTTTTTAGCTATTAATATATTAAAGGCACTAGTGTTAGGGAGGATACCTTAGTATATAACTTATAAGTAGTAGCCCTTAATAAGAAACTATATTACTAGCGTTATAGGTTTCTTATACCTATAAACGTTATCTCTAGTTACCTAGTGCAGGAAAGCCTAATGTATAAGGTATTTAACTACTAGTCTCTAGTCCTCTTCCTCTTCCTTGTTAGGATCTGAACATGTATGGAACGCGGAGGACCAACGGGCCTTAGTGGAAGTGACACTCAGCGGGGTCGCGTAACCGAGGTCACGTAATGTACCATCCAGCCAAGACATACCATCCTGCCAAGATTGTAGAAGGTGTACTATCTATGGACGGCGCGACCATCTATCGGAATCTAGGGACAGCAGAAAGAGAGGCAGACGGTAATATTTACACCTTATGTATATAACCTAACACGAATACCCTTATAGTATCTATATTTAACCTGTTTATTAATCTATTGTTTAGATCTAAATAAGTAATCTTGTTAATTTAATTATACTATACCTATCTTTAATACTAACACTTTAGTAACAAGCGTAAGCTATTACTACAACCTTCTCTTATCTTACTATAGTATTCCTGCCTAAGAACTAACCTTAGCCCCTTAGGGACTAGCTATCCCTTTAGGATCTTAACATCTTAAACACCCTTAATATAAATACTAATAAGACCCCTACCTCTTCCATGGCTTCGGACAACCATGTCACCCCTATAGGGGATGGCAAGAACAAGACACACAAACCTAACTTATATAATAGCAACTATACCCTCCTCGATACCTAGCTCTTATAGCTAGACCTCTATTTTTTCGACTAGAATTAAGACCTTAAAGATAAGAAGAAGGTTATCTTTACTATAACCTACATGTAAGGAAGCGCTAAAGAATAGATCTATTCCTACCTAGTTAAGTACTTAGACATGGACTATAATAACGAAAATAAGGAGTATATTAATAAGCATGCTAATACAATCGACATTATCAAAGACTATAATAACTTTAAAATATGCCTTTAATAAATGTTTAGAATTACTAACAAAATAGCTATTGCTGGACGAGCAATCTAAATAGTTCGCTAACACTAATCTATAGCTAAATATATAGCTAAGTTCTATAAGTACGCAGTGCAACTCGACTAGGAGAATAAATCTCTTAAGATAATATATAAATAAGGCCTTAAACGTAATATGCGCGAGGAACTCCTGCGTAGTAGTATAAAAATAGAGACCTTAGAAGAACTATACGAAGAGACTATCTGCATTAATAGGGAGTAGTTCGCTTTGCAAGAAGAATTCTGTAGGAACCTAAGGAACGCTAGTTTCGGACGACAGGCACCTGTAGTCTATAGAGCGCCACTAAAAGCACCTCAACGCCAGCAACGCAACTACTACAGACCCTAACCTATAGAAGATATCTAGTTTAACAACCTAGAAAAGGGAACAGGAAAGGCTATAGGCTTTTAAAAGCCTAATTAACGTATCTTAAATAGAACCTAACAACAGGGGACCGAGACACGTAAATACTTTACATGTGGTAAACTAGGCCACATAGCCAGGAACTGCAGATCTAAGAATAAGGTCACTAGACAGTTAAACGTACTAACTATCGACAAGAAAGAAACCACCGACGAAGAATAGCAGGTAGTAAACGCTATTAAACAAATTAATATCCACGACAAAGGATCGGAGCAATTAAGGACCTCTAATTCACGACTCTACGAGGATGCATACGAAGGTTTGGACAAAAAAGGAAAGGAGAAGGAACCAATGCCTCGATCTCCTACACCTTACCCTAGCTAGAGCAAACCAGTCACTAGCAAGACGACGAATGTTTTCGACTTCTTAAAAAAACACCAACCAAGGGAAGGAGACTTCGGGTTTACAGTAATAGAACGACAAGACTACGCAGAAGCATTTTTCCATACTTACCAACCTGACCTAGTTAGTAAGGCAGCACGAGAAATGGCGGACCACCACTACGCCCACGAAGACCCCAAGAAGAAGTACCTAAACAAAAGCCTAAACTACAAACCACAGTACAACCTAGACCACCGCAATCCTACGCATAAGACTATACAATAGACCCTCTACAGAGAAGATTAATATACCATTTATTACCAAGCTAAGGAATACAGCTACTTTCCCTGAACATACTAATAATATAGATAGGAGTGGTTTAACTGCCCTATCGCCTATTACGACGTTCACCTCTAGGATAAACACGAAACACGATACTTCTTACATCTTAACTAGGCACTAAACCAAGTAATATTACTACTAGTTAATAAAAAATATGCATTAGACAAATGGCAAACATGCTTATACCCTAATTATAAAGAATATAAAGAATAAAAAGGGAAGCATAGGTTTAATCGCATACTAAAAGGGACTACAACCCTTAGAATTAAAACAGTAATAAAGGAAGAAGACAGTAAAGCTCTCCTAGCAAAGGCCTAGTAGCAGCCTTAAGAGAAGAAAAACGAAGAACGCCTTAAACCCACGAAGCCAGCTAAAAAGAAAATGTCTTTTTTAGACCTAGGCTTAGGCGGGAAAACGCCTTCAAGGAAGTAAATGCCACTAATAGTTAAGTATTAATTAAGCTACTAGTATAGCTTAAAGAAATATAAATAAAAGCCATGCTAGACTTAGGAGCACAGGAAAGTTATGTGTCTAAAAAAGCACTTAATAGAGCAGGACTCTACGAACGCAAGAAGGCTATACCCTATGCTATCTATATCGCAAATAGATAGCTAATGCCCGGCAAAGCAATAATTAAGTACGAGGTTAAAACCACCCTTACGATCTATAGATACTAGGAATTAATTACCCTTAACATTATTAAGGAAGCTAATTACGACGTGATTTTAAAATTACCCTAGTTAAGGAAGCATAACCCTACAGTTAACTAGAAAAAGAAAGAGCTAGCCTTTAAGCACTACAACTATACATTATAAGCAAAGCCTACGCATTAATAGAGCATAATAGTAGATAAGAGAACTATTAATAACATAGTCTCGCAACTAGAAGTTAATAAACGCGAAATTAACTTAGTAGACGCTAGCAGGAACTACTAAGTTATAAAGCGTAAACATAA
Source organism: Bimuria novae-zelandiae CBS 107.79 (assembly GCA_010015655.1). Lineage (NCBI taxonomy): Eukaryota > Fungi > Ascomycota > Dothideomycetes > Pleosporales > Didymosphaeriaceae > Bimuria > Bimuria novae-zelandiae. The sequence goes on along the minus strand of ML976675.1, from coordinate 441,344 downwards.
AGAGAATAGCACACCTCTTAATATCCCCGACAAATATAAAGAATAGAGTTATTTGTTTCGGGAAGAGAAAGGAGCAAACGCCCTTCCTAAGCATACACACTAAGATCACCGCATTATTCTCGAAGAAGGAAAAACGCCGCCTTTTGGACCACTATACGGCCAGAGTAAAAAAGAACTCCAATGGACACGCGAATTCCTAAAGAAAGCCCTTAACAGGTAATAAATACGTAAGTTAGAATCGCCAGCAGCGTCACCCTTAATATTTATTATAAAGAAGGATAGAACGCAACGTCTATGCATTAACTATAAGAGACTAAATAACATAATAATTAAGAATAGATACCTACTACTAAATATACAAGAATCTCGAGACAGGCTAGGACGAGCTAAGATATTCACGTAATTTAACCTATAAGACAGATACCACCTCATACAAATATTAGCAGGTGACGAGTGGAAGACAGCCTTTTAAACCAGATATAGACTATTCAAGTACTAAGTTATGCCTTTTAGACTCACAAACGCGCCAGCAACATTCTAAGCAATAATTAATAATATACTATAAAACTACTTTAATATATTTATAGTTGCCTACCTCGACGACATCCTAGTATTCTTAGAACAGGAGAAAGATTATGTGCAACACGTACAGACAGTACTATAAGCGCTAAATAACGCTAACCTATAACTAAAACTAGAAAAGTGTAAATTCTATGTTACAGAACTAGAATTCCTATGACATGTTATTAACACTAAAGGTATCTAAGTAAGCCCTTTAAAGATTAAGGAAGTAAAAAAGTAAAAATTACTTATTAACTTTAAAGAAGTATAAGCCTTCCTTAGATTTACTAGATTTAATAGATAATTTATCACGGACTACTCTAGAATTACACTACCACTTACGAACCTTACAAAGAAAGATAAACCTTTTAACTAGATAGAAGAATATAAATAAGTATTCTAAACACTACAAAAAGCATGCATTACGCCACCAGTCCTTATACACTTCTAAGATAATAAACCTTTACGTATTAAAATAGACGCAAGCGACTTGGTAGTAGGAGCATGCGCGAAACAAGAGAAGAATGACAAATAGCACCTAGTTACATACTACGCACATAAGTTCACACCAGAAAAATTACAGTACAAAGTACACGACAAGGAACTACTCGCAATAGTAAAAGCTATTAAATACTAGAGGATCTACGTACATAGTTACTTAGAACTTATAATCCTTACGGACTATAAGAATCTTACACGCTTTACAACCACGAAAGAACTAACTTAACAACAAGCAAGATAGTTAGAAACGCTAGGACAATACAAGTTTAAAATTATATACACCCCAGGCAAAGAAAACGGACGAGCAGACGCTCTTAGCAGAATAAATAATAAAGAAGAAAAGGTTAAGATATACTCTATAATACTAAAGAAAAACCCCGACGGCTCTTTAAAACCAACCACTAAACTTAACTAACTCCTTATACTTACACGAGAAGTACCTAGAGAACTGTAAAAGGAAGTTATACGATAATACCATAATAACCTAGTATACAGACACCTAGGGATTAGAAAAACTATAGAACTTATCCAGCAGAACTACAGCTTTAAGGGAATTAAGGAAGCAGTAACCACCTACATCCGTAAATATATAGATTACCAGCGCAATAAACATGTAACACACCTTAAGTATAAAGAAATGTAAGCTATACAAATACCCGTTACACTATAGGAAGATATCGCTATGGACTTTATTACAGGACTACTAAAATTAAGAGATCCTGTAACCAGAATCACTTACAACGCAATACTAAATATTATCTATTAATTTACCAAATACGTGGAACTACTACCATGCTAAAAGACAACTACGGCTAAGGAACTCGCATTCCTTATCCTAGACTAACTTATACGGCACCACGGTATTCTAAAGATAATTATCAGCGATAAAGACAAACTCTTTACCTTAAACTATTAGACAACCCTAATAGCACTTATTAGAACAAAACGGAAATTATCGACAGCATACTATCCACAAACCAACGGACAGACAGAACGTACGAATTAAACTATCGAAACGTACCTACGCATCTACTGCAACAACTAGAAAAATAACTAGATTTCCTTACTACCTATAGCACAACTAGCATACAACAACAAAATATTAACAGCAATAGGATTTACACTATTTTATGTAAACTATAGAAGATATCTATATCTCTTTAATTAAACACTTCCTACAGTAATTAGAACAGAGGAAGCAATAAATATGGCAGAAACTATAAAGAAAACACATGCATAACTCTAAGAGAATCTTAAGAAAGCTTAATAGCAAAGTATTTCCTACACAAACCAAAAAAGAAAAACGGCACCTTAGCTAAAGAAGGGGGATAAAGCATATCTGCTTACGAAGAATCTTTAGACCTAGAAGAAAAAACACAAGAAACTAGACTATATTAAGGATAGGCTATTTTTCATTATCGAACAAATATCACTAATTAACTACTAATTGGAACTACCACTAGACGTAAAGATACACCCGGTATTCTATATAGATCGACTCAAACCTGCAGACCCTAAAACACCAGTTAAAACAACCTTTTATCACCAGCCAGAGGAAGAAACCGAATTCAAAGTTAAAAAGATACTACGACACACGAATTAGCTACGAACATATCTAATTAAGTAGAAAGGATATCTACACTTAGAAAACACATAGGAACTAGAAGCAAACCTTAGAAACTGTTGCTAATTATTAGCATAATACTATCGTTAAACTATAAGAAGGAATTAGGAACGATTAGAGGAGAACCAGATAAGAACTTGTTAAGAAGAAGATCTATTAATAGATCAGGAAGAGGATTGTTGGCCTATGACCAGCCCGGATTAGCGAGGAAATCGTCTTAGAACGGAGCGTCTGCACTTGAGCTCTCCGTCTCTTGCACCTTATCCTAAGTATTTAATAACTTCCTATCCTAGCGCGCAAATAACCTTTTACAACTCTTAATCTCTAATAACTCGCGCTTATAATAAGCAAGTTCTTATTAACTACGCAGCGCTTCTTCCTTAGCACGAGCTAACTTTAACCGCTTTTCACGCTCCTCATCCTCTACCTTCTCCTACTCCTCTTTAGGAACAAACAATTCGCATTCGCTCCTTGCAGCGATACAACCAGCACAACGACCAGATACAGTATCCACAAAACAATAAATGTTTAGCTTTTCGCAGCGACCGCAACAAAAAGGCATCTCCCTACTACTCTCTTTAACATGGCGAATACGATCACGTCGCTCTTAGGTCGAAGTCTTCTTGCGAGGCGCACGCGCTTTGCGAGGCTTAAGATCCTTAGGCATGGTTAGGAAGGCACTAAGGCCAGAACGCGAAAACAGCGACTCACGCGAGTATTTATATGCGACGACCGTATCTGCAGCTAGGGGGCGCGGAACGAGGATACTAAGGACGCTATCTAAAAGAGGGGAGGTGATGTTAGGATCTGAACATGTATGGAACGCGGAGGACCAACGGGCCTTACCCGCGCCACTCGCCAACCCTGCGGGTTGGCGCTGCGCAGCTCAACGTAACTTCGCGGCTCAACGTAACTTTACAACGCGCTTTTTACTCTATCCTTACTTTATAACCTACAAAAATGCCTAAATTCTATGGCAAGAGTTACGAAATTAAGGAGCGCATCTTAGCTTATATCTCTAGCTTTTTTAATAGAGAAATACCTAATATTATAGCTATAGCACGCGACTAGTGCGTGCCTGTTTTGCGACTTTAAGCGCGCGTTAAAGGCAGAACGAGCCGCCATAACTATACTAGGTCGAATCTACGCCTCTCGCCAGTGCAAGACGAAGCTCTAAAGTTATATATACGCTACTGCGATAGTATTAGCATGCCTTGTCTTATGCTATAGCTAAAAGGCGCTGCCTAGTATATCCTTAACCACGCGCATCCTAACGATAGCGCTCTACTACTTAGTAAAGACTAGACCGCGCGATAGCTGCACTAGAATCCTAAGTGCTACCGTATAAAGCAGAAGTCGTAGGATATTAATAAGATAGCAATAGTAATAATAGAAGCATATTCTTAGCATTTTACTAAGCTTAAGAAGGTTATTAATGCCTACGGCATCACCGCATCAGACACCTATAATATAGACAAAACCAGGTTCTGTATAGGCGTCGGTGGCAGCCAATAGATCGTTACTATAGAGTTAAATCGCCCTTAGGTCTCCGCGTCAGAGACCTCGCGCAATTATGTTACCTTAATTAAATTAATCTCTAGTAACGGCAAGGTCCTTAATTCTATACTTATCGTGCAGGGTGTTAATTACCTTTATTAATAGTATACTAACACCACGCTGCCTGATAATTATATAATTACTATGTTAATATCTAGCTATACTAATAATTTAATATTAATTAAGTAGCTAAAGTTCTTTAAAAAATAGACGCGTGCGCGGCAGAAGGGCGTATACTAATTACTTATATTTAATAGATTTAGTAGCTATCTAACTATTAAGTTTATTAAGTACTATAATAGGTATAATATAATACCTTTCTCGCTACCGCCTTACGCATCTTATCACCTGCAGCCTCTTAACGTTGTCTATTTTTAGCTATTAAAGAATAATTACAAGAAGGCTATAGAGATGGCTACACGTACTAGGTGCACTAATTTTAATAAAGTTAAATTTCTACACGCGTATCATGGCATTAGAATAGCTACTTTTAAACGTAGCACTATACTTAGTGCTTAAAAGAAGTTAGGTATCTTTCTATTTAATCTAGAAATTATATATATAAAGCTGCCTACAGTGCGTACGCCATTACTATTACTTTTATCTGTAGTTAATTCATTACCTATCGCTAACACGCCTACGTTGTACTAATAGTAGCATAAAAAGATGTCGCGCGCTCTAGAAAGGAGCAATATTTCTAGCTATAGGCTTGAAAAGTTCCTAGAAAGCTTATAATTGCTTATTAATAGTCTCGCGCTAGCCTAGCAAGACCTCTTAGCTATTACTATAGTAGCCTAACAGCGCTAGAAAAGGCAGGTTAAAGATGCTAGGCAGGTATAGAAAGGCGGTGTAGTCACCGTAAAGGCAGCGCGACAAGCTATTAATTATTATGTGGAGTAAGAGGCATAAAAGGCTGCTAGACAGGCTGCAAAAACGTACAAGGACGCGCACTTACAGGCGCCACAAAGTTAGCCCCGACAGGTGCCATCTCTCAGAGAGATGACAGTAGATCCTGCCCTACTTACTACACTAACGCCAGCGTATATATCGCCATATAATTGAAGTCTTCGCCGTCAAAGTCATCCTCGAATGTTAATTCGCTATAAAAAGTGACGTTGAGCCAAGAAGTTACGTTGAGCTGCGCAGCGCCAACCCGTAGGGTTGGCGAGTGGCGCGGGTAGTAAAAGTGACACTCGGCGGGGTCGCGTAACCGAGGTCACGTGATGTACCATCCAGCCAAGACATACCATCCTGCCAAGATTGTGGAAGGTGTACCATCCATAGACGGCGCGACCATCCATCGGAATCTAGGAACGGCAGAAAGAGAGGCGGACAGTAATATTCACACCTTGTATATATAACCTAACATAAATACCCTTATAGTATCTGTGTTTAACCTGTTTATTAATCTATCGTTTAGATCTGAATAAGCAACCTTATTAATTTAATTATGCTATACCTACCTTTAATACTAACACCCTAGTGACAAGCGCAAGCTATTACTACGACCCTCTTTTATCTTACTATAGTATTCCTGCCCGAGAACTAACCTTAGCCCCTTAGGGACTAGCTACCCCTTTGGGATCTTAACATTAAATAGCTAATATAACTACTTAAACATATAGGGTATAACAACGTAAATAAATAATTACTTCGCGAGATCTAAAAGTTCTGCTACTACTACTAAGTATATAATTTAGCGCTATAATAATTTAAATTTTAGCTAAAAGATAACTAGGAATTTAACTTTAAAATTTTTATAGACGTAATATACCTAAGTAGGAAGCTAGTGCTTTACGTAATTAATTTAGCTACAACCTTTAATAGCGCTCGATTTCTACGATCTATGAGTGCGAAAGACACCTAGGAGGCAATCCGTTTACTATAGATTAATACGTACTAAGGGCCGCTAGACATTATTACCTACGACGCGGGTACCAACTTCGCATTTGTTAAGTTTAGATCTAAGGCAAAGATTATAGGAATCACCTGTAAATAAGTGCTAGTAGAGGCTTACTAGTCTATTAGTAAGGTAGAAAGGTACTATGCACCTCTTAGACGCGCGTACAAGATTATAAGGGCAGAGCTCGACTCTAGCACCAGCAACATCGCAGTGCTACAGATAGCAGTCAAGGCCGTCAACGACACCGCTGGCCTAGACGGACTTGTACCCACGCTGCTCGTTTTCGGCGTATACCCTTGGGTATCCATGGACTCGCCACTATTACCATCGACAATACGTCGCGCTGAAGCAATCTAGAAAGCGATAAAGGCGCTGCGGAGGGCCGCAGCAGAACGTGCAGTAAGCAACGCACTTAACACTAGGAATAGGCTAAATATAGATAAGTTGCTTTTACTACCTCTATAAAGTGAGGTAATAGTATAGCGTGAGAAGAATGGATAGCAAGGGCCGTATAAGGTTATTAACATAAAGGATTACAATGTTACTGTAGACATGGTCAACGGCCCAACGACGTTCCGATCTACAGTCGTAAAACCTTACTACTAAGATATAACTACAGACGTGATTCCAGCCGCAGACAAAGGGGAAGAACTAACTACTACTAAATAGTAGCCGCTAGCAGCTACACAGCCAACCTAGCCTCGCAAGCGGGGCCGCCCGCCTGGATCTAAGAACAAGCGTATAGTGCTGTCAGATAAGATGCTTGCGTGCGATAAGGTATGATGATTGGTGATAATTGTGTCTTGTTCTCTGTCAACTCTGTTGGGTTAGTTTTAACCCCTGGGCTAGTACGATAAGCGCTGTGGTCCCTGCTTAATTATACAGATCTAACCTTAACGTACTCGTTCTATCTAACACACCCCCTTAGCTTAGAAATCCTTGCAGGCTAAATTATATTATAGTTTCTTATTATGCGAGCGCGAGGTCTTTAAGTTATTCCTAAATCTTCTTAAGAGGCGCTTTATTCGTTACCTTAGATCTCTCTACTTCTACTAGTTTAAGTTAAGTTAGGAACCTTTCCTACTTATTAACTAGGAGGACCTTTATAAAGCTATTAGCGATTATATCTGCTAATTGCACGTACTCTACCTTTATCTTTCTAGTAGAGACTTCCTATCTTAGCTAGTGATTGTAAATGTCGACGTGTTGTAGTTTAGTCTAGAGCTTAGATATCTCCTTAGTTACTAGTCGAATAGTTTGCTTGTTATCGCATTAGATAGTAATTAACAATAAAAGTAGTTTAATCTATAGTTTATCTAATAGTCGTGAAATAAAGATTGCTTCCTTAGCTACTTATAATAAGGCAAGAAGCTCTACTTTAGTTATTAAGGTTATAATAGTGTCTTGTTTATTTGCTCTCTAGGTAATAAGTCTATTAAATAGCTTAATAGCGTATCCTTGCGAGCTCTTTCTATCTAGTGTGTTATTAGTAAATAAAGCATTGCTAGCTACTTAAAGGTAGTTGCCCCCTCTAAGTTGCAGTGCTCTCTATCTGGTGCTAGATAAGTATAGTAGTACTTAATTGGCGGCATTGTGATGTTCGGAGCCTAGATTTAACAGGAACCGAGCCAGCCTTAAGGTTGTAAAGGCGATGTCTGGTTAGGTCGTTACTATTGCGAATAGAAGTGATCTAATTTTACGTTAGTATTTATTAATTTCTAAGGGTGTTGCTAAGCCTGTTTAAGGCTTTAACTTAGTAGCGGCTATTAGGGTATCGTGACAAATGTCTTTCCTATTAACTAGTTAACTAATCTTCTCTACGTATGCGGCTTAAGAGAGTTAGATCTTTTAGTAACTTTAGTCCCTAATAACCTTTACGCTAAGAAACCACTAAAGGTCGTTTCCTCTAGTAAAGATATATTTCTCTTATAGGTACTTAATTATTTGCTGGGCTTCTTGCTCTTTCTGCTTATAATACGCTACTATAATATTATTAACGTAGAAGAAGACGACGATTCCGTCTTTAATAAGGTAGTATAACTCGTGAGGCATAGTTTAGAAGTTAAGAGCTTTAAGTGTTATGGTAAATTCTCTCTGCCAGAGGAGTGGTGAGATCCGTAGACTATATAGAGCCTTGTTAACTTGGAGGATCGTTCCAGGTTTTCGATAGCTATAGGGCATTCTTATGTATACTTCTTAATCTATCGTTGCATGGATAAAGGCGTTCGTGACGTCGTATTGTTTAAGCTCTAAGTCGTGGTGGGCTGTAATTGCTATTAGCATTTAGAATAACTGGCTGGCGAGCGTGGCTGCGTAAGTGTTCTGCGAGGTAATGTTCTGTTATTAATTACCACGGACGACCAGTCGCGCCTTGCACTTTAGCAAGCGATAGTGCTTATTAAGTTTATAGGTGTATACTTATATATAGTTAAGGATCTATTGTCCTGTTAACTTAATCTTCTTTATTAGTACCTCTAACCATAATTTTATTTGTTAATAGCTTGTAAGATGGGCCTGTTCTGCTTCTTTAAATAGTTTACCTATTAGGTGGTCCTTAAGCTTAGTACGGCACGTTGGCAGAGGTGGGAGTTGACTTTAATAGGGCTTTAAGCCTTTAGCAAGCATTCTTATTATCTTTACCTTGTCTATAATATCCCCTCCGTATTTCCTAACGTGGCTAGCTTGGGTTCCCGCTATAAAGGCTGCTGCCCAGGGGGCAGTCTTAGGCAACCTATATTATGTTACTTTGGATTTATTTCTAGCTATTAACTGAGTAAGCAATGCTGTAGGTAGCGGTGTAGATAGAGGAGTTAGGTAACTATTTCTAATTTTCCTCCCTTAATAGTAGCCTGGCGGGTCTACTTCGCCTTAATAGTCTGGAAAGTCCTTAGCGGCCTTATCTTTATGGAAGAACTCTATTTCTAGTTACTAAATAAGAGTTAGTAATTTAATAGTCCTTATATACGTGGCTATTTCTTCCAGCGTGTTGTGCATAAGGTTGTCTATTAGATCTTTAGTTTTCCTGTTAAATATAGACTGCTTGTTAAAGACGACGTCTTAGGTGCTAATTACCTTGGCGAGTGATGGTATCTAAATACAATAAATATTTAAGGATTAGTATCTAATAAGATAGCTAATTTAAGCTTTTGGATTAAGGCGTTGCAAACGTAATTTGCCTTAGTAAGTGTCGTTGGTTATCGTAAAGGCTTTGCAGCTATACGCCTTTAGGTAGGCGAGATTAGGTTTTTGTAGTAAAGTTATAATCCTATTACTAAACGCGACTTATATAAAGAATATCTTATATAGTATTTTCTAGTTATTCGCGTAATTTAGTGTTTAATTATAGAGGTATACTATAGCCCTTGTAACTTTAGGCTATAGTTCTTAGGATAGGTTGGCGTCGAGTTGCATTGCGCGTGATTTCTCTTTATTTATACCCCTTAAGCGTTTAGCACCTCCGTTCTAAGCTTAGGTGTCTAGGGCCGAAGGCTTGATAATAATTTTTTAGGTTACTAACTAACGTTCTACTTCTAGTTTAACTATGGTAATTTTATTATCTACCTTAATAGTCTTAACTGTTATGTTGTAGTGGTTCTTAAGGAATAGGAGGAAGGTTAAAAGGATCTTAATAATTAATTTTACCGTTCTATTATCTGTAAAGTAAAAGTCCTATTATAGTCCTAAGAATTTATTAGTAATTAATATTTAGCTCTTTTCTTTAGTGACGCTTTGCGTTTTATATGTATAGAAATTAATAGTTAGCCTCTCTCTAGGTCCTTTAGTGTTAATCCGTGGCGCGCGGCTAATCTGTTGTTTTAATTTTACTCTACTATAAGAGTTACACTTAACTATCGTGATCCCTTTTACGCGCACCCCCTTAGCTTGCTACACTAGGTGCTTAATTGCTACTAGTCTAGGGTGTCCTAGTCTCTTATGCCAGAGCATGGCTAACGCTCTCTATAGTGCTTTTTTTATTTAGAAGGTAATCTTGCGTGCATGATATAAGGCAGGTAGTAGTAGGTTATACTTAAGTACCCACTAGCCATGGATCTTAGTAAGATTCCTAATAATTATGTTATCTAGTCCTCTTAGAGTAGTTAGGTCTATTTGCGTATCCTACTAGATTCCTCTTTATCTTAGTAGTCGAAAAGAGACTAGATTATATAGTAGGTTAGGGCAGATAGCCATGTCGTGCAGGACTAATTTAGTTATTCTAGACTAACTTTTTAGGGTTAGATTAATAGAGCTGTATCCTTTTATCCATATCTTCGTATTCCTAGCCCATATGTAGTCTCCGGGCATAGGAGGACGAAAGTTATAGATGCGGTTAGGGTTGTTCGTAATATGGCAGATTAATCATAAATCGAGGATAAACGATCGCTTTAATAGGTAGTTATTAATTTCTATCCTAACAGGCGCCGAGGTAAACGCGGCGTTAACTTTTAATATTCTCTACCTCTCTAGTTACTTATTAGGGATCTCTAGCGTTAGAGTATGCAATTATTTAAGAATTAGCGTTCGTAATTAGGTTCTACTCTATTCGCGGATTAGCCCTTAGAACGTTACGTAGTTTTTACGCTTAAATTTAATAAGCTTGCTTATAGTCTTATTTAGTTTCTACTATTTAGGAGCTTGGTCTAGGTTAATATAATAGCAATCCCTAATACTATAGCGTTGTCTATAGGCAGGGCATTTTGCTCCCGCTATTATAGCTAGCTCTTAATCTAAAGGCCGCTTAAGCTTAGCATTTTTGCTAGCTATACGTTAATTACGGGGTCTGCCCTAGTTTCTATTAGATAGCGCGCTTTTAGCATAGGAGGCGTTCCTACTATTGCTTTAGGTAGTTGCACTACCTTCAGCGAGATATAATACATTATTAGATATAAAGGCTACTTTATGTTTCTCTAATTTAAGGGGATGGTTTATTATTATATGTTCTTAGAAGCGTTTTATTATCTTCTTCTAGCTTATGCTAGCTGCAAATCGACTATTGTCTTAAAAGTTTATAGACTATATAGGAGTAACTTTGTTTACGGCTGCTAGGAAGTCTTTTATGATCACATTTAATTATAATAGTTTAGCGACTTGATATGTCTCTACCTTAGTAGCTACTTAGTTATACTTAGCTAGCTATGTGTCCCATTGCGACGCGCTTCTTATCGGTCTAAGTAAGGTAAGGTATTAATTACGGGCTCGTTCTTGTTCAATTTATTTGTTAACTCTAACTATTACCTTTAGGTTAGGAATCTATTAGCGTAGTAACTTCTCTAGAAGGCAGCACGTGCGCAATAGGTGTGGTAATATAGTTAACTAGATAAAGGCCACGATGTGTTAGAGGCTTGCTTGTTCCTTCTCGTACTCGTGTCTATTGTTCTTGTATTGTTTAACGAGGATCTTATAGTATTTAAGATCTTCCTTAAACGCCTTTTGTCCTGCTACTAATAGTTTAGTCTATCTTGTTAGGATTTTAACGTTCGCGGCTGTTGCGTATCTAGCGATTATTAGGGCTCTAATAGCTACTAGTTTCGTTATTAACGGGATAGTTACCGTTAGATTAACTTTGTCCTAGATATTATAAACAACGTATCTAGCTTGCAGCTGCGTTATTTATCCTGTGTAGTTAGTGTAATCTCTTAGCGTTACTATAGGATCGCGGTAAGGTTGCTACGCTATTTCGTATTAGTTAAGGTAGTAAAACTTTTAATTATTAGATAAAATGCTTGCGTGCGATAAGGTATAATAATTAGTAATAATTATATCTTGTTCTCTGTCAACTCTGTTAGGTTGGTTTTAACCCCTAGGCTAGTACGATAAGCGCTGTGGTCCCTGCTCGATTGTGCAGATCCGACCTCAACGCACTCGTTCTATCTGACAAGTGCAATACCTAACGAGGAAGGAGGAGGACAATTACGCCCTAGCTATTAAGCTACGTAATAATAACGTAATTAACACCCTAGGCGCCCCTTTTAAAGCATTTAACTAAAAAAAGATTAATAACCTTATTAGCTATAAAGTATTTAGTTTTAAGCTATTTAACCTAACTATATATAATAGGTATTGTATCTTTAAGTCGCGCATAATTTATAAAGTTAAAGGCAAGACTATAGTCTTGTATAAGAAATTATAACTTATTATTTAAGGCTATAATAATAAGGGTAAACACGAAATCTTAATGTAGTCTCTAACTATCTAACGAGCTAGTTAGCGCTTAATACTAGCCCTAGCACCCGTATTACTTACTAAAGGCATGTTTATAGAACTACGCGATATTACACAGGCATACCTATAGGCATAAACTAAGCTATTCTGCACAATTTTAGCGTACCTGCCTAAGGAGCTTATAATAAAGTATTCTAAGGGTATAATTATTCGCGTAATTAAGCTACTATATAGAATCGCAGAGGTAGGAGTTTACTAGTTTGCTACGTACTAAAGACACTACTACAAAGAGCTCGACATGGCTATATCTACATATAATCCATGCCTCTTGATCACGAACGGAGAACTAAAAATATTTAGTATAATAGGTCTATAAATAGATAATACGCTTGTAATTATAACACCTATATTTTTTAGCATAAAGGACGCCGCGCTCTAAAAAGCTAACTTTTAAGCTAAGCTAAAAGAGAAACTATTTAAAAAGATACTACTAGAGTTTAATAGATACACCCTTACGTTACGTAGAAACGCTATTTAACTAACGTAGAAAAGGCAAAGAGCTAAGATTAATACTATTAATTTAAAGGTAGTAGACTATGTATAGAGATATATAGAGTAGCGCGCGCGTAGCGCGTACATTACTTCTATTTACTAACCTAAAGTATCTTTTAACCTTTCTATAGCTGTGCAAATATAGTAACCTGTAGATATAGACTATAAGAAACTTAACTACTAGCTAAATTAGTAAGCTAAGAACTTGCGGCGAGGATTATAGTATATTCCTTTTAACCTTACTATAGTTAAATTAATAGTATTTATAGATAGTTCTTTTACTAATAACTAAGACCTTAGCCTACAGCTAGGATACCTACTTATCCTTATTAATAAGTCTAGTAGATAAGATAATACGTTTAATATACGTAGTAACGTAATATATTAGAGTTTAATTAAATATAAATGCGTTACTAGAAGCGTCCTAGTATTAGAGATATATAGTATAATTAGCAGCGTTAATATCGCTATCGCTATCTTAATAATACTTAAGATAATTACAGAACGCCTAGGTCTATCGTTAATCCTACTTGTTATATATATAGACTTATACTTACTGTATAAGTGCCTTGTTAAGCTTAGCACTACGAATAAGAAGCGCCTAATAATTAATATTATAGTACTTTACTAGTCGTACGAGCGCCGCGAGATTATAGAAATTAAATAAATTAATAGTAAAGATAACCCTGCGGACGTACTTACAAAAGCCACGCTAAATTACGTACTTAAATAATTTATTAATAGTAATATGCTATTAATATAAGTAAAGGAATCTATGTAGCGACCTACGGAATAGTGTGCTATAATAATAAAAGGTTACTAGTGTTAGTATATACATATCCTATTGCCTAAGGCTACTTAATGCTGCCTAACGTACTGCCTTGATCCTACTTTGGTCCGACTCGCACCGAGCCCATGTATACCTTCGTAGCACCCACGTTTATAGATAGAATATACCAATAGCAATATACAAGACACTCGTTACTGTTATCACCCGTACGATCGTACAAAGGCCTACCAACAGAGAAGGTAGCATATAAATTAACTAAATAAAGTACTAAATCTAAGCTTAATATAATTTTTTTTACAAAGATTATTACTACTAGCTTACTTTTTACAAATTAATTAATATAAAGTTAAATTATTAGCTAGTAGTAAGTTATTTAAATTTTTATTATAATCTTAAAAAGCTTTTTAGCGTTACTATAGTAAGATTTAACTTATATAATCTTTCTCTGCGATAATGGTCGTGTTAAGCTGTGAGCCAAGATATGTAAGGCTGGCTAGAGCAAGTCCGATGCTGATGTTTTTCACCACATCCGCATGCGTTGAACGTCAGCAAAGCCTGGCGAAGCCACATTGAACAACTTCGCGTTTGTAATAACTTATTTTTTTTTCGGACTGTGACTTCTAGAGAAACCGATTTTTGGTATTCCTGGTGCACAGTGTCACGTAAGAGTACCTAAATTCTGCGCAAGTGACTGATTATCACGTGCGCCGTGTCGATCCATGGATATAACCAAGCACTCATACAGGAAGGCCATATCTCTAGGCCCGCGTTATGCTTTTTGATTCCCTTGGGTTGGGATACCATAATTTTAGTCAAGTAGTCGACTGTTTGCAGTCCTCAGCTCAGCCTTCCAATGATAGGTCGGGGAATTAGTCTACCATGTACCATATCCACGGTTACACAAGTGATACTAGCCTACCACTGCCTTCCACACCGTTGCATCGATTCAAGACCTTCTCTCAATACCGAGAACAATCACACTGCACTCCATCAGATCGCAGATCGTGCGCTACTCCAAACACCCGACCTCAGCCAGCTGCCACGTAGCCCCCTCAATCGTCGCAGCACCAGACGACGTCTTCCGTCACTGTAAAACCTCCCTTTCCGCCAAACACACGCCAGCACAGCATCCCACCACCCCACTCCCTCCTTCAAAACCCCTACCCTCCCCCTCATCTTCCCTCAAACCCACCACCCTTTCCCTTGCCCACAATGCACATCCCCACCCTCCTCGCCCCAACCTGGCACCTCACCTCCTTCTTCGCCCTCTCCTCCCACGCAAACACCAGCTCACTCACCTTCTCCTTCCACGACACCTCGCCCACGCACCGCGCCGACCTCGTCTGCACGACCGCGCCCGCCTTCACAAACACGTGGCAAGTGTGCGGGGAGGGCCGGGAGCTTTTGTATAAAGTGAGCGAAGGGGAAGTTATGCTGAAGCGGAGGCTGCGGGGGTGAGTTTAGATTTCGTTCGGAAGGACGGGAGGTGGTTAATGGGGTTTGCTGATGTAGAGGAAGGGATTCGAATAACGTGGGTACGGCGCGACAGGAGACGAATTGGGTGACGGGGATCAATCTGACCGAGGTAAACGAGGGTTTATCGTGGTGGCGGACTAAGGAGTGGGCGTTTTCCATCGATTTGGTATCGGGATAACCCAGACACACCAGCTCGACGTGGGCGTCTCTGCAGTACGAAGAAAGAAAGTTGGGAAGACTTGTATCTTTGGTTGAGACAAACGTGGATACAACTGCAAAAAACCCTACCTAACAATGAACAAGAAACAAAAATGGGACAAAAACCAATTAAAATTTACTGGTCGAGTGGCCTCGCATCTCGTCTTCCTAGGCGCGAAATGGACAACCCCGTAGACTCCAGAGACCCGCCTAATATGCCCTAACGAAATGAGACAGACAACCTGATCACGGCGCAAAGTCGCTCGCTCCTCGCGTCGAAAGGCTCGTGGCACTCCCTACTACAAGGGCATCAACGACAGCTTAGCAATGGAAATTCCCCCTCTAACAGTTGCAGCCTGCGGGTCCTTGTGTCTGGTTCGGGTCCCGTCCGAGGTTCACGCTCTGTCGTCCTTGACCCGGCCTGAGGTTCCGTGGCCCGCCCTGGTCCAGCGGGAGCTTCTTGGCGATGGCGGTGAATAGTTCGCGCACGTTCTCACTCGTCTTTGCGGATGTCTCAAAGAAAAGAAGACCAGCCTCGCGGGCGTACTGCTCTGCGTCGGCGACGGGGATGGCGCGCTTGTCGGGCGACTCGGTGACAAGATCGAGCTTGTTGCCGGCAAGGGCAATGATGATGTTCTCATTTGCTTGGCGCTGGAGCTCCTTTACCCAGGCTTTCGCCTTATCTAGCGAGGACTGTAGCTGTTAGCGAGGTGCTTCCCTGCCGAGGGATCCAAACACGTACAGCCTGTGTAATGTCGTATACAACAACGGCGCAGTTGGCGTTCCGGTAGTACATGGGCGCGAGCGACTTGTAGCGCTCCTGGCCGGCTGTGTCCCAGATCTCAAACTTGACTGTGGTCGACTCGTCGAGGGCGATGGTCTGGGTGAGGAACGCGGCGCCGATGGTGGACTCCCGGTAGTCGTCGAATTGGTCCTGCCGTGGCGTAAGTCCCCATTTATGCAGTTCTCCAGCTTCAAATCATACCTTTACAAAGCGCAGTACGAGGGAAGACTGCTGCATGTTAGCCGTTATCGCTGCTGCCTTGCCAGTAGATGCGCACCTTTCCGACGGCGGATTCACCTGGACGAGTTAGCCGTCTATACCTTGATATCTGCTAGAGCTCCATAACATACCAAGCAACACCAGCTTGAACTGCGCGAACCTGGAGCCTCCCGGGCGGCCGCCCTGTTGCGGTCGTGCCGACATGTTTTGGGCACGGGGTGGGGCGGGCGATAAGGCGACTGTAAGAAGGACGGGAAGGTCGCTATTCGGCGGCGGAGAAACTGGGGGTTAGGAGGCGGGCGGGCAGGTGGATGCCAGTGTTGAGCGCTGGATGAATGAAAGGTAGAGCGTGACGACGAGGGACCTTAGCGCCCCGGCGCGGCGACTGGCCACTTCCGCGCGCCACCGCTAAGTGACGTGCGCGGGCGGTGTTCGTTCGTTTGGGGGAACCTGTACAGTGGACCCATCCACAAGAGCAAGTGTTGCCGTCCATTGTTCGCCTTTCGACAGCATTCCGCAGACAGCCACTACTACTGTGCTACCCGTTCACGATCAAAACCGTCGCAACTATGGCTGCTGGCTTGCCATTCCGCGACATCAATGTGCACTCGTCGCCGTCGCACTACGCCTTCTCGTCGCCGTCGTCCCCCTCTGCGCCGACGCTGGTAGTAGACCGTCCGAGCGGTGACTTGCGCCTGCACGATGGCAAGCTACTGGGATCCAAGCGCGTCTCCAGCATTGCTGGCATTCTGGGCATGATCAAGCTGCGCCTAGGTTAGACACTCCACAGTGGTAGCAAGAGCGAGGCTGATGAGCATGCGAAGACAAGTACATAATCGTAATAACCAAGGCCCAGCCCATGGGCAGGGTAAAGGGCCACATGATTTACAAAGTCGTCTCCACCGAGTTCCTGCCGTTGCGCGAGCGCCCGCTCCACGATCCCGATGAGGACACGTACCTCACCTTGCTTAAGACGCTGCTGAAGACCTCCCCGCTGTTCTTCTCCTATTCTTTCGACATCACCAACAGCTTCCAGCGCCAGGCCCATGCGGACCCTTCGGTGCCCCTGTGGAAGCGCGCAGACGACCGCTTCTTCTGGAACCGCTTCGTACAGAGCGACCTAATAGACTTCCGCGGCGGACTCAACACGGGCTATGGACACAGGCACCCCAGCGGGCAGCAGCCCGAGGTGGATCCTTTCATCCTGCCAGTCATGTACGGCATGATGGAGATTAAGAACACCTCCGTCAAGGGAACACCCTTAACCTTCATCCTCATCACCCGCCGGTCGCGGTTACGAGCAGGCACGCGCTACTTTTCTCGAGGCATCGACGAGAACGGCAACGTGTCCAACTTCAACGAGACGGAGCAGTCCATCATCCTGAACGATCACGCTTCAGGAGGTCTGGGCGGCTACGGCTCATCTCAGAACGACACGGCAGGCGGCAGCGCGGGCAAAGAGGCGCAAGTACTAGCATATGTTCAGACACGTGGAAGCGTACCCGTCTACTGGGCCGAGATCAACACCCTCCAGTACACTCCGAAACTCCAGGTGCGTGGGGTCGAAAGCGCCGTGCCCGCCGCCAAGAAACACTTCGCCGAGCAGATTGCCTTGTACGGCGACAACTGGCTGGTCAATCTGGTCAACCAGAAGGGTCGTGAGAAGAGCGTCAAGGATGCATACGAGCAGATGGTTGACCATCTCGTGAACTCGCCCGAAGAAGACATCGAACAAGACCAGTTGACTTCAGAGAAGTTCCATATCATAGAATCGGAACAGCCCAAAACGAAATTCGACCGCATCCACTACATCTACTTCGATTTCCACAACGAGACCAAGGGCTTGCAATGGCATCGGGCTAAGATCCTGATGGATCAGCTGGAACCCCACGTGCTCAAGCACGGCTACTTCCGGGGCGTCGACATGCCGGGTGACTCTGGGCAGATGGAGGTCCGACGGCACCAGACTGCCGTCATCCGCACAAACTGCATGGACTGCCTAGACCGAACGAATGTCGTGCAGAGCATGATCGGGCGATTCATGCTTTCGCGCATGCTCATCGATCTGGGCATCATGCGCGAAGGCGAGAACGCAGAAGACGACCAGGCCTTCGAGTTCCTCTTCCGCAATGTCTGGGCCGACAACGCCGACATCGTATCCAAGTCGTACTCGGGCACGGGCGCGCTCAAGACAGACTTCACGCGCCTGGGCGTCCGCACCAAGCAGGGCGCCCTCCAGGATCTGAATAATTCCATCACGCGCTACTTCTTGAACAACTTCGCGGATGGCTCGCGCCAGGATGCGTTCGATCTCTTCCTGGGCACGTATCTGCCTTCGGATTCGGGCATCGGCGGACAACTGCTGTTTGCGGACCGCCGTCCGCTCTTCATCCAGGCGATCCCGTATATCCTCGCTGCGAGCATCTTCTTGATTTTCGTGGGCAGCTTTACGCGCAGAGCGCCTGATGCGGCTGTTTGGCCGCTGCGGCTCATCATTTTCCTGTGCATGGCGCTCGCGGCCGTGTCTCTGAACTTCATTTGGACAAATGGCACGCTTTATGTAAGTTGGATCACCCACCTCTCATGGGGTGATGTTTTGCACCGGACTAATGAGTGAACAGGTCAATTGGCCGAAGCTGAACAGGCTCCCGCATGCCATCGAGTCGATGCAAGACACGCTGACACGCTTCTCGCACAACCCTGTTGTGGGCGGTCTCGTCGGCACGAAACACGAGCGGGGCAAGAGTGACGCACGGCTGGTAGGCCTGGAGGAGGGCAAGAAGAGGAGAGAGTAGTCGACACACTACTGCTCTATGAGATTTCGACATGTAACGTTCGCGAGGTGTATGATTACAGAAACAGCCCAAGGCCTTTTTTTCTTTTCCGCATATGTAGACTTTAAGTAATGCTGGCATGAGATAATAGAGGCATTAGATTGTTTTTGCAAGTAGGCGCTTTGAAATCGTACAAGTGACGTGAAGTTTTTTAGGAAATTGGTTGGGTATAAGCCAAAATTGTTGGGAGAGTGTTACATGGTGTGGTGATACAGGAGGCTGGGGTATCATTGGGTGTAGGGGTAGACATCTAAGACAAAAGAGAGCGAGGGAGGAAGGGTAGTGATAATCTATGTACCGGAGAAATGAACGGTCGTAGCTGTGTCGTATATATTTCGTGTGACCGAAATAAAAGTGTAAAGGGTCGGAGAAAGGTAGTTGTAGAAACACAGTAGATGACACAAACTTTTGGGCTGTTTTGTCTTGCGTCAGAACTCCAAAACTTTTGGTCTTCCAATGTGATAGTGGTGGAGAGGTGTAGTGAGGTGAGGTAAGAGCCCGGTGGCTAGCACGAGACGCGCGCCACGGGCAGAACGACCACGTCGAACTCTTCGTCGACGCTCTCCTCGCTTTCTGCGCTCGCGTCGGCCTCCTCTTTCAACAAGGTGCCGTCGTCGCCGTACTTGCCGCCCACAAAGTCCCAGCCGTCGCCTTCGAGCCGCCGTCGAAGGCGCTCGCGGTTCGAGTTCACGGCGCGCTTGAGAAGCGGGGCCCACGTACCGTCCGTTCTCGCAGACTGGGAGTCTTGCTGCTGAGTCTTGCTCTCGGCTTCCCAGTCGTCGAAATCGGGAAGAATCCACAGATCGGACTCAGTGCTGTTTGCATCAGCGTTGAGGTTCAGACACGTGCTATGGTGCATCTGCTGGTCCAGCTGCGATTCCTGCTTGTAGTGCTGGAGACGGCTGTGTTTGAGGGTCGAAGCGGTAGCCATCCACGAGCCGTTTCCATGCGCATAACCGGGAAGTGAGATATGTGGCGGAACAGAGGCGAGAGTTTTTCGCTTCGAAGCTCTCGAGTCCATGGAACGCTTCGGCACAGGTATTGTCGAAGCACGGATGTCGAAGCAGGACATTTCCATGGGGTCCATGGGGGAGAGGCATGGGTCACGCACGAGGTGGGAGCCTGCGCGGCTGGGGTCGTCCATTTTCGGTGAGACTGAGAACAGGTGTTCGGAAGAAAAGTGATATTGCGCACAATGGATAGTCAAGGTGTTTTTCGCTTCGAGGTAAGATGTGCAAGATAGCGGGGTCAAACAGCCACAGGTGATTCGAGTACTGCAGTTAATTCTGCAGGTAATAGAGTGGGGTAAAGGCACTCTAGGCTGGGTGTGAGCGAGGTCAATGGTGGTCGCGAAATGGTTGCCTAGAAGGGACAGTCATGGTAGTGATGACGTTGCAGTGCCGTATTGTGAGTGGCGGTGTTGTTCAGCTATGTGTCTCAGCAACGTGTTCATACGAACGGCACATTCGCCGAGAACTCAGAAAGCATGGGGAGGAAGGCGCGTTGGGGTGAGAGAGGCGCTTTTTGTAGACCGGGTACCGGACTTGAGTTTGCCATTTGGAATGCCCGAGACACAGCCGCAGAAACGTGGAGCCTATGAGCGGACGAAGATGTACGAAGAGCGAAGAGCAGTCAGCGAACTGGTTAGTGAAGAGCAAACAGAATATTATTAGAAGTGGGCAAGCAAACGCTTTTGAAGCGCTGGACCCTGGGTAGGATAGATGGAGTCGTGGTGTTGGCCTGAGGCATGTGCCTGCCGAATGGGTCCCGGACGGGCCCGAGCGTTAGTGACGCGGGAGCTCTCCCAGAATCTGCAAACTGTCGCACGCCCATCTCCAACCTCGTCCTCCCCCCATCCTCGTCCATTGGAGGCAGCCATCATGCTGCGCGCCTCGATTCTGCGCGCCCGGCCGGCCCTGAGGCCAATTGCACCCAGGGTGCGCCCGCAATGGCAGCAAGCCCAGCGCTTCTACGCCGACGACAAAAAGAGCATGGGCGAGACGCACATCCCCAATCCCGCGCCATCCGTCACCCCGTCCCAATCTGCAGCTGTCGAGAATGCATCAGTGCCCCCGTCTGACATGCCGAAGCCGCCGCCGGCGCCCGAAACCACAGGTGCTTCCCGCTCAGCGCCCGTTGTTCAGCCCGCGACGCTCCCGCCCACTGGCCCAGGAACTGCGAGCGTAGCCCCCGACCCAACCAGCGTGCCGAAGCCGAAGAGGAAGCGACGTTTTGGCCGCCTGCTCTTCTACACGCTGCTCCTGTCTGCCCTCGGATACGGTGGCGGTGTGTGGTACTCGCTCGTCTCGGACAACTTCCACGACTTCTTCACCGAATACGTGCCCTTTGGCGAAGACGCCGTTGCCTACTTCGAGGAACGCGAATTCCGAAGACGCTTTCCGGGACGTGCCGGCCAGCCACGCCTGCACCCGCAGGTGACGGGCGAGAACAAGGTTACCATCCCTGGAAAGAGCGGTCTCACTTCCCGTATCGCTAATGGGGGCAAGGCCGCTGATCTTGCCACCAAGGGCCCACACGTGAGCGCTGTCAGCGATAGTCCTGCTAAAGATCACGAAAGAGCCTCCCCTTCTCCCAAGGTCGCTTCCGACACGCCATCCAAAGGTGCTCAAGAGAAGAAGAAAGAAGAGGTCCAGGAGAAGCCTACTGACTCTGGGAGTCACAAGCTATTGCCCAAGGAGGACGTGAAGACTGAGCCTGCCAAGGAGACCAAGGCGGCCCCAGCTAAGCCCATCTCGCAGATCGACCATCTCTCCGTGCCGCAAGCTGAAGAGCCCGTGGTTCAGGACGTCGTCAAGATTGTGAACGACATCATCACCGCCATCAACGCTGACTCTTCTCGCAATGGCAAGTACGATTCTGCGCTGGAAAAGGCCAAATCGGAACTTTCCAAGGTTGTTTCCGACATCAACCTGCTCAAGGCCAACATCCAGAAGGCGGCCGAGGAGCAGATCAACGCTGCCCATACCGAATTCGACGGAGCTGCGAAAGAGCTTGTTCAGCGCCTCGACCACCAGATGAAGGCGCAAGAGACACAATGGAAAGAGGAATATGAGAATGAGCGCGAACGTCTTGCCCAGGCATACAGGGAGAGGATGCGATCCGAGCTGGACGCTGCACAGAAGGTCTACGAGCAGAAGTTGACGAACGAGCTGCTCGAGCAGAGCATCGCCCTCCAGCGCCAGTTCGCCTCGTCTGTACGGGATCAGGTTGAGAAGGAGCGTGAAGGTCGGCTTGGAAAGCTCAACGAGCTATCTTCTTCTGTACAAGAGTTGGAGAAGCTGACAGGGGAGTGGAACCAAGTCGTCGATGCCAACCTCAAGACCCAACATCTTGTGGTCGCCGTGGAGGCGGTCAAGTCTGCGCTGGAGAACCAGGTCGTTCCCAAGCCCTTCATCACCGAGCTTGCTGCCCTCAAGGAGATTGCGGCTGACGACCCCGTCGTCGGTGCAGCCATCGCTAGCATCAATCCTGCCGCATATCAACGCGGTATTCCTAATTCGGCACAGCTGATCGACCGTTTCCGACGCGTTGCTCAGGAGGTGCGAAAAGCGGCTCTCCTCCCCGAAGACGCTGGTGTCGCATCGCATCTTGCCTCTCTAGCCATGTCCAAGGTTCTCTTCAAGAAGTCCGGTCTTGCTGTCGGACAAGACGTCGAGGCTGTGCTCGCCAGGACAGAAGCTCTCCTAGAGGAGGGTGACCTCGACGCAGCAGCCCGTGAGATGAATGGGCTGCAGGGCTGGGCTAAGGTGCTCAGCAAGGACTGGCTCGGGGAGTGCCGAAGAGTCCTGGAGGTGAAGCAGGCTTTGGACGTTATTGGTACGGAAGCACGGTTGCAGAGTCTGCTTGTAGACTAAGCGTGCATTGTTGGGTTGGTTTCGGGGGCCAATGGATAGAAAACAGAAACCTCCTTGATTCGCCCTTTTTTTCCTTTTGTGTGTATACGGTCGCGTACTTGTAGCTCTACGTGTAGCTTATAGCCTATAGAAAGAAGCACCTTTATTTCCGTCGGATTTCAGCTGTTACGTAGGTATGGTGATTGGGGTAGAGTACTACATCTCCAAAACCGGAATGGAACCATCACTAGTATGAGGTACAAAACCTGATCTTTCTGACTGATCGAAGTGGAAGGTTGATTTTAGTAATGTTTGCCTTCTTTTAAGCGATCACCTTCAGCAAGAACAACCCTATCATCGCCACACATAACCAATGATGTCGCGCTCGATTTATGCCCCAGGAACACAGGCCCGCATATGAAGCATACCGTGCCGTCAGCCTTCAAAAATAACTTCGGGAGCATGGCGTCAGTACGAAACGTGATTCTCACACCAGATCTGTCGTGCAGGCGGTGCATAAGGCATTTACGCCCATCGCAAGCGCGCTCTCGAGTACATGTGCGCTGCGCCCATATTCCCTCGTCTCTCCCCGCTGTTCTTCGCGTTCTGCATTCTTGCGGGATTCTTACACCATGCCATTCACTCCGTTCGGTTCATATAACGGAACAGTCGCTGCACACTGGCACTCCGGACCCCAGTCACGGGGAACATTCAGCATCCTCACATCATGCCTGATCACGATGGGTCTCTAGAAGTGGACAGCCGTGCATTTGAATATTCCAGGGCCAGGAGAGGAACGAAGACAGTTTCGGAGGAAAGCGGGATGCGTTATTATAGGTTTGGTGGCCCCTGAGCTTGTGAGTATGGTCGACCAGCTGTGTGTTCGTAGTCTTTCGCGGCGCATCAGTGGAGCACCAAATCTCTCTTGTTTAGTATTGTTGCCATGCATCCACTAATTACACTGCAGATTGCATGGACAGCATATGAGCAGTACAAGACAGCGAGGGGGCTTGAAATCGCCATGTGGAAGATACTAGGACAGAAGGAAGAAGTGCGCACCTGGAGAAGGTGGATCCAGAATCTACGCTTGAACCTCCAGACCGATTCTAAGCATTTGAAGGATCGGACTGGTACCGATGGTCCGAATCACAATGTTGAAGCACGTTCATAGGGTTCCGCTACGTATTAGGGTTGCCTCGATGATTACTGACGCACTTCTAGGCGCACGGAGGGGATAAAGCCGCCGAGAGGCCCTCGTGAACTGCATTTCATGGCCAATATACCGCAATGGGTGGCTTCGCTTTAGAGTTCAGCCATGCAGCAAAACGCGCTACCTCAGATATTTTGCGTTATCAGCGACGCATCACTTTGACACCGGACACGCTCAAGGACCTAGCGGAGTTACATCCAGACTTCATCCCTAATATCTCAGAAGCTGAGATTCTTGACAAGAGCAAAGCAAGCGCCTTCGCTAAGACGCTCGTTTGCATTCAAGCTGGATGGTTATGCGTACAACGTCTAGTGCGACTGGCGCAGAATCTGTCGATCAGTCTATTCGAGCTTAACACTTTTGCGCACTCTATCTGCACCTTCCTCGTGTATCTTATGTGGTGTGACAAACCACTGGACATTGGAGAACCCTCGTTCTTACAGAGTGGAGCATACGATGCCATTAATGCAGCATATCAGGTCCTGCCGACCATCACACATTACCGCACATCTACAACTAAGACCGCGACTAGACATTCACCATGAAGAAAATGATGGAGAAAAAGGAGGGCACCGCCTACATCGTCAAAGCCTACGACTGGGCCTCTCTGGGCAAAGCCACGGTCGTGGACGTTGGCGGGTCGCACGGCCTGGCGTGCATCGCTCTTGCAAAAGAATTCCCCGACCTGCAATTCGTAGTGCAGGACCTTCCCAGGGTTATTGAAGACGCGAAGAATAAATCGCCAGCCGAACTGTCGCACCGTGTGACATTCCAGGCGCACAACTTTTTGGAAGAACAGCCTGTTAAGAATGCTGACGTTTACTATTTCCGCTGGATTCTTCATGACTAGTCCGACAAATACTGTGTCAAGATTCTCCGGGCGTTGATTCCCGCACTGAAGCCAGGTGTTCGCCTGCTGTTTAGCGAGAGGTGCCTCGAGGCGCCTTGCACACTGCCCCTCCTTGCGGAGAAGTGGGACAGGTAGGTGCCATACGTGATCGTCATTGTGACTAGTCATTGCTTCCTTGGATGGAAATTCAGGAGCAGGTCTTGTTCATGAACTAGCCATTAATTATGTGAATGCCACTGACACGACCAGGGACTCGGATATTACTATGCTGGCCACGTCCAACTCCCAGGAGCGCGACGAGGATGACTGGAAAGTCTTGTTGAAGGCCGCAGACTCGAACTTCACCCTCGAGGAAGTAAGGAGGACACCGGGCGCGAAGCTGGACTTAATAGTCGTCAGGTGGAAGTGATGTATTCCTAAATCTTGCCGTGATGATCAAGCTGCAAGACGAGATTTGAGAGCTTCCAAAACAAACCTTGGAAGGATGCCGAGGTGATGTATACGAAATTAGCAGAAGTGAAAATTGGATTAACATGTAAAATTCTCTTTCATATAAGGCGAAGCGTTCTCTTCTCCCATCTCTCGTCTGACTCGATGGTCCCCATCTTCAGAATGTTCTCCAAAATCTCTTCATTGGGTGCATCTTGACAGCTTTTGGGGACGCTTCCTTTCCACAGTCCGATGCGACGGAAAATGCCGTCCGCAACTTTCTCAACCAAGAGACAAATGGTATCGCTGAAGAGAAGTTGATGAGAGTAATGATCATCGTTTGGTTCGCGGCAGGGCTCCCACGCACCCAAAAATATGGCGAACACGCTCTTGCTACCATGAGCCCAATCGCAACGATAGTCGAAATATAGTGATTGAAGTGACCTGTCGTGATAGGTGTGTTGAAAGGCTTCGTAAGGGTCAAGCGGTACTATGTCGGCGATCTTACACCATATGCTCATGCAGGTGACGTCTAACCATGGATGGAATGAAAGATAATCTTCAGATGCAAGCATGTAGTTTTGTATATCAACACGCGACCCAAATTTGTGCGAGAAGGAAATACGAATCTCCTCGCAACGCTTGAGGATTAGCGAGAAGTGGCGCCAACGTAAAGCGTATGTTTCGGGAGATAGCCTAGGTCTTATTTCTGCCTCAATGTTAGCCATTGTGGCAGCCCATGAGCACGATGGAAATAGGCAGCTATTCGCCCAGGGTTGCAGTTGTATCCCTGTTGATTGTTTGGAAGGACCGCGTTCCGGAATCAGTCGCCATTGTAGATTTGCAATGAACGACGTTAGCTCATCCAGGGCTATTACCGAGAAGAAGTTCAAACCCCAAAACTGATTGAGCTTGCCTTTGAGAGCCCCAGAATTCTGGTAGAAGTTGAAGATTCCCTGAACGGCGTGTAAAGTGTCTTCTTTGAAAGAGAGTTCCCTCCCGTAGTAGTCGCATGTGTCCCGACGGAGTGTCAGAAGTAACCTGCGGACGTCATCTTTGAAAGGGTCATCGTTGAGCAAGAACTTGTCGCCCGTAATGCACCTTTGCCCATGATGACTGCAGTCAAAATGAGATAAATCATCATGCAGACCCTCAAGAAAGATGTGTTTCTTGCATTCAAGTTTTGTTTGGGATTTCATGAAGACCAATCGACGTCTTGAGAGTCAATCCTCTTGGAAAGTCCTGATAAGTCAGCATACATTCACGACTACAGTGTGAATTCGGAATGAAATACTCACCAGCCACGGCTGTTCCCCTTTGAATGGTCCATTTCCACATTTGGGTCTCGGATAGCTCGGAAGGAATGCGGACCTATCTCGACTACCGGAAAGGGCATGCGCAATGTCCCGTCAACTCCTGGCAAACCTGCTGACGCATCTTCCCCAAAACAGGCAACTAGTGTAATTTCGGCACTCTGGTAGATACGGTCCATATTGGCGATGAGACGATGTTTCTTCTCGACGTCACTTTAGCCGATACAATATCTGTCGATCCAAAGAAAGCGCACCCCCACGGCCACACATACTTTGATGGCATCTTCTACTGTCTTCGGGGGGATTGCAGGAAGGCTCTCCCGGTCTGAGTGTGCTTCGGGCTGCTAATTACCCCAGACATAACTCAACGCTGCGTAAGGGTCATTCGGTGTAATAACAACCAGGCTCCTGGTTTGGCTGTCGATAACTTGGAGGTGAAATGCTGTCGGATTGGGCGACTGTCTGCATTCATGGTGATTTGCTTGACAATATTTTAACCAGCGCTTGATCAGGTCAAAATCTGGACCATTGTTCGATGGTCCTCCTGGCAATTCGTCTGTCAAAGCGTTCGGATTGCTTTTCGCCGGCACAAGATATGTTTTCTGCCGCTCCAGGCCAGAAACACACGAGTGTATGTAATTTCCATTTAGGTGATGGCTACGATAACGTTTCCACCGGATCTCGAGCTCATCAGTCGGGTTCTCGTACAAGTTGAACAGGTCCGACATCTGCAAGCAAACGGTGCAACGGGGTCGGAGAGATCTTCTGGCTATTTGATCAAATTTGTCTGGTGAAGCCGAATTTTCGGGCGCAAACAGGGTTGACAGTTGTAGGTCTTCACAACGTTTACATAGACCCATTTCCCGGCTAGCGATCCGTCTCCAGGCAGTCATCGCACGTGCGTGTGGGATATCAAGGTACTGTTGAAGGTGTTGTGTCCAGTCGAATCGCCATGCGGCTTCCTGACTCGCACCGGCATTCCCAGGCTTCAGTACAGCTCCGGAAAGTGACGGCCTTTTCAACACTATCGATCGCCTGCTCGGACAGCCAAGTGATGTTCGTATGCGCAAAGTCTATCGCTATGTCGTATGAGGTAGCAGACCGGAGAAGATCGAGACGACGGATGCGCTCAGCCTCCCAGCTGAGAATAGGTGTGCTGCTTATGTGCTGAGATACATGGGCCTACAGCTGTGTCAGGATCTGGCACCAATCAGATCCCGGGTCAACTATGCGGTGCAACACTGCTCACGCTCTGTTTTCGAGCACCAAATTTTTATCCATTCTTTACTCGTGATTGAGAGCCACCGTAGCCGTTGATTCGCTCACTTCCCGCCGAGTTTCTTCTCTCTAATGAACCAGGAGAAAACTGCGCTGCCAACGACCAAACCCATACTCACTGTCAAAGCAGCTCTCGAGCTCTTGCTGTAGCATTCCCTGACCACCTCCTTCAACTCGGGCTCTAGGCTCCTGAAATATGCGAGCGAAGATCGAACACGCTCCGCAATTTCATTGGCATCTTCGCTCCCGCCCAACGCAGCCCCGAGTGTCTTGCGCAAAGTTTGGTTGAATGCGGTTGCACACATTGCTATGCCGAAAACTGAACCCGACGAGCGGAACAAATATGAACAGGCTGTGGCCACGGCCTGGTCTTTGTGTTTCGCATTTGCAATGAGCCAGATCAGTGTCGTCGTGACTCCTATGCCGTTGGAGAACGCAGTGATCATAGTGCCTACCACCATCACTGGTATATTCTCTTTGATTATGCCAGCGAAGAGCAGGACCATCGCCAGACCAAAGAGAAGGTTGGAGTATGCGATCACCGTGATCCAATAGTACTTTCCTGTTCACTTCATGTATATGCCACCGAACAAAGATCCGCTGACTGATGATAGGATGCAGGGTATCAGAAGTAAGCCCGCTTTTGCAGCATTCATGTCCGCGATTACTTGCCAGTATAAAGGGATAAAGAACAACGCGGCTAGCCAACCTCCAAAAGAGAAGAAGTTGCAGAGGGAGCAGGCGAATAGACTGCGGTTGAGGATAATGCAGAACGGTGCGATGGGGTGACTTGCGACGTATCGTTCGACGAGGAGAAAGACCACGAAGAGTGGGGTAGTTGATAGTCCTGCAATAGTGATCGGGCCTAAGCATTCGCGTCAGTCGGAGTTCACCCACGGCCCACCTTTAGGTGGCTGATTGATGTACGTACTGTTCCAGGACACATTCGAGCCGTGATCAAGACCAACCAGGACTCCGGTCACTGCCAGGATGAGGACAGTGGCACCCAAGAAGTCAATCTTCATGAGCTTCTGTACCCAGTGAGAGTGGTCCGTTTTCGGCATATGTAGCACAACTGCAACAGCTGCAGTTGCAACCAGACACAGTGGCCCTTGAGCTATAAAAGCCCATCTCCAACCGATACTGTCTGCAAGTAGACCGCCTATCGGTGCTCCAGCAGCTGAGCCGGCTGCATATATAATGTTGATATAGCCTTGCCACGTCCCTCGATCTCTAAGACTCACTACGTCGCTCATCAGAATCGACGTGATTGTACTCATGCCGGCCCCACCAACTCCTGCGAATGCTCGCGCAGCAATCAATCCTCCCATATTCCGAGCCAAACCGCAGAACGTCGAGCCGATGCCGAATACGATGTACGCGAGTAGGAGACATGATTTCCGCCCGAATATGTCTGAGAGCTTGCCATAGAGTGGCTGGAAGGCAGTGAGCGTGATGAAGTAGGCGGTCGCTATCCACGAGGTTGAGTTCAACGCGTGTAGTTCGGTGCCGATCGTGCCGTACGTGGACACAACGAGAGTTTGGTCAGCGGCGGAGAGGAAGACCTGGTAGCGAAGGTGAATAACGTGTCTTCTTAGAGGGAAAACCCAAAATTACATACACCAATGCAAATAGCTGGAAAGATGTACTTCATACGCTTTCGCACCTCCGGCATACCCTGGTGTTTCGACGCGTCGCCATTGCTGATCTGCCTTTCGAGCTGGTCTCCGTCAACATTCTTAGCGCCGCCATCGTATGATGCGCCGGGTGCAACATCTCTATCTTCCGCAATGGGATGAGGGAATGTAGGTTGTAAAGCCGGCTTAGGTAACAGTGGTGACGTCTCGTTGGGCGGCATTGCGTGGAAAAACCTCCGCAGCTTCTGACAGGTTCACAAGCTCAGAGAAAGCAGGGAGCTTCCGGATGTCAACGCGACGAAGAAAACTCATCACCTGAGCGACACCACTTTTGAGAATTGCACATAGCACTCTCTGCCGTCCTCTTTGGGTGGGGGCAATTCCGGCAGCGGCCTTCGCGACTGTACCGGGGCCTCTTATCGGCTGAGTCAATGCGTGATTGGTCAGATCACCGACAACATCGTAGTTCCATCCGAACACGGGACGGCATCAAAACTCGAACATACACTCTCATTGAGCCTTCTAGCATCTCAGACGGCACCTGTGCGAAATAAACAACAGCTTTAAATGCCGCTAATGGCATCCATTCAACAACAACTGCCTATGGTAGGCAGATTTACAGCATTGCAGCATTGGAACGTCCAAATCACCAGTTAACCCGACAAATCCGATATCCTCGTTCCAAAATCGTTGAGTATAATCTCTCGTGCTCTTCTAACTGGAACATCGTGCGTTCGAGGTTCGAGGCCACTGCCCGTCGAGTCATCTGTAATGATGCTCGTCGTGATAATGTCTCTTAACAAATTGAAGTACCGCTGCAGCCGTCCTCTCGCACCTTCGAAAAAGCCACAAATTAGCCTGGGGTAACTTGACCGTACTTTAGTTAGATTCGGTGGACGATGGTCCTTGCGCTATCTGCGACTTTTTCGCGGGCGTAAGAGGCCGTCCAGGAATTACCGGATTGATATGTTCATTGGAGGACGGCTACACAATGGGTTCCGACATCAAATCTAAATAGATGCGCTAAAAAAAATGTACAGGACCACCCAAAAGCCCTTTCTTTCGGGTCAAAACTCTAGGTATGAGTCACTCATGGGTCCCAGTTCGCCTCAAGGTCCGTTAAATATATACATATCCGCTTCGACGAATCCGTGTTCATTCGGCCCGCATCTCTCAGTACACTAGAAGTATTGTTAGCTATGATAATCAGTGACTTGACTGCGAGAGCATGGCAGTTGAGACGACACGCCCGTACTGTCTCGAGACTAACTACATGCTGCTTTCTTTGACCGCAGACGAGATGGGTCTGAGTGGAACACCTTCCATGGCGGCATGTGCTCGCGGCGTTTGTTCTTTGTCTCAAAACTGCGATAAGCAGATTCGTTCGACACGGATGTTTGTTTCACTGAATCATGCATACTACAAGTAAGGTACAGATCGTAAGTGCCTCTCCCTTCGAGCTAGGTACCCATTTTCCGCATTCTTCACAGCTCGTCAGTGCCTATACCGGTCTTAACTGTCGACGTGTATTTGCTGACCGCATACCCGAACGTGCAAGCCAGACAAGGATATCCAGGTACTGCAGATACATCAACGCAATCCCTACCTTCAGCTCAAGATGGTGAGTCGATGAAGTCATTGTTGGCTGAGCTGAAGGTCTGCGGTCTAATAATACGCATTTTGCGTGACGCGTCATTATCCATGGACTGCAATGGCTCAGCTGATTGACATGTGCTATTCCATGGGTTCCCTGCTCAACGGTTTAACGCGTACTTCAGGACGATATCGTGAAAGAGATGCCATCTTACCAAAGGTACAAACACCCAAGACCGTGAGTGAAGCATTTCACGCTCGCCGGGGTAATATAGTAACTGGAGCACAACACCGGATACTTCATCGCAGGCCCAGTGGTTTGCAAAGTTCACGTGAGGTTCCGACTGGTTGCGCATCGTATTTACTTTGTCACGACAACAATACCACATGATGACACGAATCAAGACCAGCCATGTGGATGTCTCGAAGACTGGTGACAAGGTACAGCTTCATCTCGACCAGGTCTTCTCCCGCCAGCTCCCGTCAGTAATCTGTTCTCCAGGTTTGCGATTCGCACATGCGCAATACCCACTATCAAATTCAATTGTAGTGCCTTTCAATCTATCCACTATGAAAACAAGCTCTCACCTGTGATGATCACTCCATGGAACTGCCTCGAAAAAGTCCCGCCCCAACCCGCCAACGTTACCCAGCATAAGTACCGAGTGCTTGTCTGCATATGCAAACCATCGGAATTCTACCTCTAGTCCAGACCAAATCGGTCCCAACAGTTCAGCCTCTGCACAGCACCGATCTCCGCTGTTCCTCTTCTGGCCTAATATCACTCGTTTATGCACTGATCAGCGAGCCATTTTCGCAGCTACATACGCGCAAGGTATATCCTTTCCGCAACGGACCCT
Source organism: Bimuria novae-zelandiae CBS 107.79 (assembly GCA_010015655.1). Lineage (NCBI taxonomy): Eukaryota > Fungi > Ascomycota > Dothideomycetes > Pleosporales > Didymosphaeriaceae > Bimuria > Bimuria novae-zelandiae. The sequence goes on along the minus strand of ML976675.1, from coordinate 409,162 downwards.
GCTCCATGATATTGTCCTCACACCACATGCAACACCTCAACTTGATAACAGATAGAGGGGATTGCGCGTACTCGTCCAGTGCACGGTAGGGCACCGGCTTCGGGCTGAACCTGACCAGCATTCCGAAGGTGCTCCTAGTGCTGATGTGTGTCATAGCACAGATATTCGACGCATCGACTGATCGCCTTATTCACTTGTGAAAACCCAACTATTGGGAAACGCCTTGGTATGCGTGAAAAATTATTGACGATGCAGTAAAAATGGCTACCGTCTATGGTATGCATTAGCAAAGTGCTATTATTAGCTTCTTGCATCCGCGGGAGATGATATGCCAAACTGTAATATTCACACGCACCATACCCCTCTTTCGCCATCATAACGGTACGCTATGCGCGTAGCTCAGGCTTCGCAAGGCTTGACGTCCCGCCTTCCCCACCAGCACTTCTGGACCGCACTCTCGTACTCAACCAACCTCAATCGATAGTCCACGCAGGCTGGCGTACCAGCGCTCAGCACACTGCGAGCCGGCTGCGACGGAAGCACCACATACCAGCGCAATCACGAATCACAAAATGAGCGGGAGAAAAGGCAGGTTCTGCGACCAAGATATTATTTGTATTAGCTATGAAATCCAAGGAGCGAGGTGACATCGCCGCAAGGTTAAGGACCGTGGATCTGTATTCACAGATGTAAGATCTCCCCCCAGAGAAGTGTAAGTGGTACCCGTGTATCAACAGTAAGGAGTGTGGCTGTCCCGTCGTCCCAACAATTTAACCCATTCATACCCGTGAAGTCGTGTCATACATTCTATCAAGAAAAATACGCCAGTGCATGCCGCTGCAGAGCATGTGACTCCGCTGGGCGATTACCAGCCGCTGCCGTAGCCGCCCTTGGTCGAGCACTTCGTCTCGGTGACCACCTTGGATGTGGTGTAGGGGACGACCTTGGTGATGGTGGTCGCCTCGGATTTGGTCTCGGTCTTGACCTTAGAGTCTGCCTTTGTTTCGAGCTTGGTCTCGGTCTTGGTGCCAACCGCCCTGTTCAAGAGTTAGAGCTCGTTTCCTTTTTCTAATAGTTGGGAAGGGACTTCTCACGTTGTAGGCTTGGTGACGAGGCTCGTCGTAGTCTTGACGTAGCTCTCCGTCTTGGTGATGTAGGAGGTGACAGGAATGACCTTCGTGGTGTAATCGACTTTCGTTCCGGTTTCGGTCTGTCCAAATTCGTTAGACGTTGCTGATGTGGCTGGAGCTCAAAAGCTATTTACCTTGGTCACGTAGCCGGTGCTCGTGTAGGGCTTGGTGTAGGTCTTGGTTACGGTAATGGTGGTGTAGTAGGTGATGGGCTTGGTGACATAGGCGGTGGTAGCATACGTCTTGGTAGAGGTGCCAACTTCCGACTTGGTGGAGTACACTAAGAGACAGTGAGCATCACCCACGGCTTCTCAGGCTAGGCTCCTTACCAGCAGAGCAAGTGGTCTCATGGACGGGAGGTGGATGAGACTTGGTAGTGGTAGGATAGGTAGGTGTCTTCGAGGTGGCGGTGCCATAACCTCCGCCTCCTGGAAGGGCGACAGTGAGGGAAGCCGAAGCAAGGAGCACGAGAGCGTTTGTGAAGAGCATTTTGAATGGATGGAAGAGTGTGAAGTGATTGAATTGCTTTCTGTTGTGTGAAGCGAGAGTAAAGCAGAAGAAGCTTTTGTGTGCTGTGGTGCTCCAAAACCGCAGTAGCAGTGGGCATCTTTATACTTCTTTTTGGCCTGAGAGATGACATGGCTCGACCATGTCTTCTACAAGCCGTGCCGCAGAGGCGCTCAACACCGCGCCTTGGTTGCATATACGGAGCAAAGCTGACGATATTGTCGTCAACCTTGGATGCTGCTTCGGGAACGCTGCAGCTAGGCGATACTATGCCTGCTGGCAGAGCGACAGATTCTCGACAGTGCGGCGGCGCTGCAGTCAACGTCCGGTCATTGGAGAGTGTCGATGCAAGCTGAGATCATAGAGCTATTCTTGAAATACATGCTGAGGTGTAGCTTGTCTAAGCCTACGAGAAAGACCCATGTAACGCAAAGGCAATAGCATGTGCATGTAAACTAAGCAAGTGAAAGTGGAGATGGCGACTGCGAATGCGGGAAGAGATGGCGGAGCCCTGCGTGAGGCTCGTAGCACATTACGAGAATGGATGATCCTAAGATTTGTCAAGGATGATTACGGGGACTAGCAAAGGGCTAACAATTCGGTCCTTGAGTGACGACTTGACCGCTCTCCGGTCCGTAACAACTGGTTAGGATGAGTGTCCTCAGGCGTTGTAGACCTGGGTACGATGGTACAACAAAAGATGCCGGTTTTCGTATTCTCGTGGCGTTACCGCGGCGTCCCACAGTCCATCGGTCGACTTTGAGATGCGACCGAATAGCCGATGAGCACATGCGTGCAGCTCACGGAGCCTTACACAAGGGCCGTGTCTTGGATTGCCTCATTCGAGCAGCCGGGCTACATGATCGTGCGTGTACTGCACCCAAGCGACATCCGTAGGCTTCTAATCCTGCGCGTCGAGGAGTCGCACAACGTAAGCTGAGTAGAGAATTGTCTCTGCATAAGGCGAATTCGCGGAATTGAAGACCTTGATTAATACCAGGCGGCCCGATGACCCCTCATACGGAGTGAATGGAGCTCGTTCGTATCTGCCTCCGAACAGTTGTTCCGGCTCCGGAAGTAGTGACGACGGACGTTTTCGCTTAGTTAGGATCGCGCCTTCCCAAAGTTTTCGTGCGCTTCCGACCACGCGCATCGCAGCCGCCGATTGTCTCACATGTTATTTACTTTGAACGTATTCGGGCGCCTTGAGCAAGATTCTGTGTTATCTATGCTCGTACAACTCCGCGGGCAACAGAGATCCACTCAGCAACAGCTGATCCGGGGAATGGGAAGCTGATCCTGCAACCGCCCGACTCCGCTGCGATCAACACCTGCATTGCTGCTGCAGGCACATATGGAAGCCATTCAGAAGCTTCCGATCGCTCGCATCATGGCCCGGTCGCCCGCCCCGCCGGTCAACTCACCCCAGCGGCCACCGCCGGAATCTGCATACGAGAGCACACCCATCACTTCCGCACGATCGTTACGGCAGTTGTCCGTCTTCTTCTTTGGCGCCACCTGTTTTCTCGCCTCTACGGCCCTCACTCGCCGTGCCATATACAAGCGTCACCTGCGGGTGAAGCCCAGCTTCTATGCACCAAATACCAATCCGCATGAACACTTCAGCCCAGTCCATGAAGCAGTCCAGGCTCTGAACCTGGCCACGATGAACTGTGTCAGCCTGGGAACCATGGCATTGGGCGGGACCATGTGGGCGTTCGACATAGCAAATCTGAAAGAAGCCCAGGCAAGACTCAGAGGACGACTGAACTACGACACAATCTACCAGCCAGGTGAAGCTCTTCCGGCATCCATAATGGATCTATTGGTAGCCTCGCAGGAGACGGTGGCTAAAGAGGAGGAGGACGGCAACTCAGAAACGCCTCGATAACGACGATCCGACATGTACGATAATCGGTGCGTGTAATACTAGTGTACATTTAGGCAATCCAAGAGCATCGCTAGGGAACAAGGCCCATCTCGCCCATAAGGTTTAAGGGTGGGGTATTTTCAGAGCTTTCCCACCGAGCTTCGCCTGTTACATACCTTTACCGGCACGGAGCAATGCAGCCCGCCGGCATGATACATGGACCCCGTTCGACACTGCAGAACATCGCTTGAGTGTTCCCAACTGAATGTTCACCAGTGTCAAGATCCGTCGATGCATTCCACGTGCCGCTGTGCGGCGATCCAATTGTTGAATCATTTCCAATGACCTGAAGGCTTATGCGCCTTTCGGGAGCTACCGAGTAGTGGCAGGGGTAAACGTCTTTCTGGTCCCAGGTCACGCATGCTATTCGCTACGGATCCATTCAATACGTCGTGCTTGAAGCTGGTGCGCCGTGGCTGTCAGCCAGAAGGCGCCGAGACTTCTGTGTAACAGAGGCGCCTCAGCGTCTTCCGCTGTTGCTGCATTTAGCCTCCGCATTCTCCGGATCGATCTAGCATCCACCCCGCAGAGATAGCAGGAGGCGTTGAGCCCTGGTGATTCTTAATTGCACTTCATTAGGAGCACGAGCATCCGTGCGGACTGCCTTTAGGCAGCAGCTAGCTTAGCTGTATTCGAAACTTCACATCAGCTTGCCTGCTATTTTCGTCAACAGTCCTGTACCGAAAAAAAAACGGTGGAGAACGAATTTTCGCCCTGACAGATCATCCCGCGCTAAAGTGGAATCATTGACACATCGTGCTTCTTGTACAACATTTGTTCGCTGGAACCTTGTCCCTGCTTCGCTCCAGCCGCAGGTTGACTCAGCTTGACATCAACGTGTCTGTCAATGGTCGGCAAGTGCATATACGATGTCACTTCGCTCCAATAGTCCAATACACGACTGTGTACTACGGACCTAACCGCTTGTTCCACAAGCACGGCTCAGGGATCTAAGCCTCCTAGGTTCCAGTGCTACCGTAGAGTTTTGCAATTAATAGATAGCCTAGCTGCTAGCTGCAGGTGGCGACGTAACCGTAGGAGGTATAGTGGGCTGCCAAGGTATCAGAATCTGGATGCGAGCTCTGTTGCTCTAAATGTGCAACAATCTACTCAGTGCCTTGCATCTCGACCATATCGTGACATTTTTTGGTGTTGAGTACGTCGATCTACTCGTCTCAGCGAGCTCAATTATCCTAGAATTTTACCTTGCTGCGCATCGACGTCATCTAACAGAGTTAATAGGCTGCCTATACGAGCCCCCTCATCGCCGAACTCCTCATCCTCATCACCACCAGCATGCCGCCCGAACGCAAGAAAACCGGCCGCCTACGCAAGGATAACCCATTGTATAAGCGTCCAGAAGCTGAATCTAGTGTTTCTCGTCGCTCGTATACCCGCGAAGAAAAGCTTGCTGTAGTGTTCTGGATCCAGGATAAACAGAACTGGGTGTACGATCCCCAGGGCTGCTGGTATGCAAAGCTCTAGACGGGCCTGCAATGGGATGAGGATCTACGCCCTCCAAACATGAATGAGGTGCGGGAGAAGTTTGACTGGAAGGACTATTGCCCATCCTGTATATCCCTATGGTGGAGGAGTCGCGATTCCATCCTATATGGGCAGCGTGCGCGGAGCCGGCGTCACTTTGTTGCGAAGCGTGAGTCCTGGCCCATCCTGGAGGAGGCCATTTACCAACGATTTTGTGACGCTAGGGAGCAAGGCAAGCGCATCTCAGTAATGTGGTTTAAGAGACTTGCTGGAGAGCTTTATCAGGCTATCTACTTTGCTCCTGCAACAGAGGTAAATTTATTATACCTATGTAGTGGAGCTGTGTTAATTTCTCTAGTTTGGCATGTCATCTGGCTGGTTCTTTGCATTCCGCCGTCGGTACGGCATCACCTGGAGAGCTATCACGAAACAGGCACAACAGTTACCTACAGACCTATTACCAAAGGCGAAGAATTTTATCCGCTTTATCAGACGGCAGAATAATTTATTTATTGGAGTTCTGAAGTCTCCCTATACTGGATTGTCGAGGTTTCCTTATATGGCGATCCTGAACCTGGATGAGACCCCTATACCATATGAGTACGCGGATGGCCACACATACCATTACCGCGGCGCCACAACAGTACAATACAAAATAACAAGATCAGGATGGCAAAATCGGCAGGCAACAGTTATCCTAATCATCTCTGCGTGTGGACAAGTACTTGACGCAGTCGTGATTTTCCATGGCGTACCTGGTGGCACTATCGAGCGTCAGGAACGCGCATCTTGGGCTACATTCAACGTAGAGGTCTACATCAACGAGAAAGCCTGGAACAACGCAGAACTCATGGTAAAATGGATACAGGAGCATCTCAAGACCTATATGGATCGATGCGGCGTACAAGAATTACTATTAGTGATGGACTCTGTCAAATTTCACCTCACTGAGGAGGTGCGCGATGCGCTCAAGAAGCTACATGTAGTGCTGGCAGTCGTACCTGCCGGATGCACCAGCATCCTGCAACCACTTGATACCCACATTAACAAGGTGTTTAAACGCCATATGAAGGACGCGACAGAGAGACTAATAGAGGGACGAGATCAGCAAGAGCTTGTTCCCCGTACTCTACGTTATATTACTATGGAGGCGACTTCATGTGCGGTAAGGCTCCTATCGCCAGCACTTATACAAAAGGCGTTCATACAGACTGGGATATCCCTGCCGCCCGACGGCAGCCAGGACAACCTTATAAAGCTAAAACAACTACCGTCAGTCTCGTGGGAAGGATGGGAAAACTCAGAAGACCCGATAGTATGTATAAAACATGAGTTTAACGAGGTTATCGACGTCGAGGCCATTAACCGCCTAGATGGCGAGTATGAGTGGGTGCAGGAGGATCCTGGCGCCGATGCGCCGCCAGCAAAACGACTACCTAGAACAGCATGGAGAGCCTATATTAATTGGCCTCTACGACAGCTCAAGGAGATTCTTCGTAGTAGGAAGGTAATTGGCTATACAAAGTTTACAAAGGAGCAATGCCTGCAGAGGTTGTGGGACGACGATACCGAGTTCGCCGCATACCAGGATGCCCGCCAGCCGCCGCCGCCGCCACTACAGGAGATCTCTATAAACAAACCACCAAGGATAAAGACTATCGCGACAACAGACTGGGAGGAGCGAGAGCTTGCCCGGGGCAATACATTCACATCTACATTTGATTTGCAGTCATGGGTTGCCCTTGGCAAGAGCTCCCAGAGCTTCAACTCACAGGACTCTGCATACGCCTCACAGCCTGAACAACAACCTCAACACCAAGAGATATCTATACAGACGTCTTACCTGCAGTCTCAACAGCCTCAGTTTACTATATATGAGGACGCTGGCGCTGGGAGCGACGTTGACGCTGCTGGGTCTACAGACGATGAGGCGACATGCGGCAACATCCCTACATCGCCGCAACCTTATGTATCTCCACCACCACATATCTGATTTTTATGAAATTCAAAAGTCCTATAGATTTAGACCGTAGAATCAAGAAAATCCGAAAAGTATCAAAATCTATGGTGTTGTTGTGGAGATGCAGGCCACTGATCTATTTTGACGATGTTTGACGTTGCAAGCGTCTCAGTGCGATACCTCCTACGGTTACGTCGCCACCTGCAGCTAGCAGCTAGGCTATCTATTAATTGCAAAACTCTACGGTACTCCGCCGCTATGACAGCTCACGCATTACGCCCCAACACAGAAACTTTCCGCACCGCATCGCTTCAACATCCTATACGCAACAACGCCTCAGCTCCGGTTCTTACGCGCTGCTCCCCTCGGGTACCTTTGCGTCCTCGGCCGGCGACACTTTGACCCCGATCACCCCATCTCTGTTTGCCCTCCACAACCCCTCTCCTCCCTCGAACCGCTCCAGCTTCCAGATCTCAGCTCTCTTTTTCGTCTCTTCCAGAGCCTCTTCGCCCGCTCGCCATGCTGCCTGTCGGCGTGGCGCGCTAACTGCAATCACAATGCTTTCCTCTCCGATCGGGCACTCACCTAGTTTGTGCACGATTGCGATCTTGGTGAGGTCGTGCTTCTTGAGCAAGGTTGACGCGATGGAGTATAGCGTTGCCATAGCGAGCGGAGTGTAGGATGTGTAAGCTAGAGAGGACACAGGTAGGTTGTTGAAGGAGTCGCGCGTGGTGCCGATGAACAGCACGGTTGCGCCGGCGGCGGGAGACCGCACGAATCGTGTAGCCGCTAGCGAGTCCAGGTCATTGGGAGTGAGTTCGATGTGGATGGTAGACGTGGTTTTGGTCACTGGGTCGGCGGGTATGTCGGGCGTGTAGGCGGATGACTCGGTGGTCGACATGGCTGGAGAGTTACCGGTGGGTTGGAAAGTTTCAGTGGCCGGCGAAATTTTGAAAATGGTTCGGAGTAAATTTTAGTCTTCAAAGTATTAATGATGTGTTCATGAAGGTGTGTTTGACGATTTTGCCATGCTCTGTTGAACCACCGCATAGTATGCGTGTCTGCCTTTTCGCGGGGTCATATGTACGTGAAACACACACGGCAAAGTAGACATACATGTACCGGAATATCAACAGACCCAAACTCACAGGTAGGGTGGAATTATAAAAGGAAAAGAATGAATGTTATGGAGGCGAGGATATCGCGCTTGCCCAGGTGAGAGTGGGATGCGTGGTGATTAAGCCGCTGCTGTCCGCGGGCGAGCGAAAGATGATTGGCCGATATTCGGCATGCCGACAACTTAGACGAAACCACTTCTGGAATTAACACGAACCCAGCGCTACATACAAACCTCTCGTAATGATTAAAGTCACGTAGGCTGCGCACTGACCAGTCTTGCAGGGCTGTTGCCTACCGCTATGGGGATTCTACCGCACACGCGGAAAAGCGTGCCGAATAGCTTACACGACATTTGAACCGCTCGCGCAGCACCTATCCCTCTCCAGATCACCCTTCGCTATTGCTCAATCGCTCTCTCCAATACAATCTTTTTCGCAACAAAAGCACAATGGCTCTTCCCTTTCCCACAGACAATTTCTTCCCCCTCAGCGGCCGGTGCTCGTGCGCTACAATCTCATACCAAATCACCGCATTCCCACTCATCACCCACATCTGCTACTGCACATGGTGCCAGCGCGAATCCGGCTCCGTCTGCGGCCTCAACACCCTCATCGAATCATCCTACTTCAAGCTCACAGCCTCCACGAAGCCGGAGCTCATCTCGGGCCCCACGCCCTCTGGCAACGGCCAGACGAACGCGCGCTGTCCCCTTTGTCACGATACGCTGTTCAAGTACTACGGCGCGAATCGGCACATGACGTATGTAAAAGCTGGCACGCTCGACCGGGATAGTTTCCAGAGGGTGATGGAGGGAGAAAGGGTGCATATCTATGCAGGGAGCAAGCCGGAGTGGGTGGGGCTAGAGGGGGAGAGGAAGAGGGGTGTGGGTGTGTTTGAGGAATATTATGTGAGGGAGGAGGTGTGGAGGAAGGAAGCGCTAGAGAGGAGGGAGGGGTTAATGGAGAGGGTCACGCGGGAGAAGAAAATTGAGGGGTCTGAGGACGGCGACGGTGACGGGGCCAGGGAGTGAGGAGGGTTCAAGCGTTCGAGAGGGTTGCCGCATTATGTTGCGGCTTCGGCTTGTCGAGTTTTTTGTTCGAGGATTTGCGTTGAAGGTGAAGCACACCGCTCGCTGCTTCGGTATCCCAATAGTCCCTCGCAGTTTACCCCCGGTGACCTGTGGCAATGGTCCCGTAAGCACATCAGCATCGAGCGGAAATATCTCTCCTACGGCGAAGCTATAAAGGCAAGCTTGCGCACATTGCCGTGCCTTGCATGCAGGAATGGCAAATCCACTTTGGCCATCAGGTAATGGTCCTCGGCAGTCATCGCGTAAGTTCAGCGGACGGTCAGGGCCAGGTGGGTCTAGCGTGGGATAGGATCAAGGTCCTTTCCCGCGCCCGCGGCCCCACCTGCCTCATTCCCAGAACACAATATTTGGAGCAGAGGGTTCGTCAGGAGGTTTGCAGATCCTGGTGGAGAGCGAGTGGGTTAGGCAGCTTGATCGGATGCCAAAAAGCGACATGGGAATCGCACTGTAGGGGGCTGACCAGTGGCGAGCACTGCCGTAAGGGTTAGACATCGAGGTGTTGAGAGTACTGTATTGAGGGAACAACAGATCCGTTGCCTCTGAACGACCTCGAACAAAGCTCAACTCCGCCTGCTCTAAATTGCACAGTAGAGGTCGCTCTCAAAGTGCTCGCGTGGTCGACTGTACGAGTGCAACGGAATATTGTGCTGGTAAGAACAACATGTTCATCGCAAACTCGAAGAACAAGACCACTGAACTAGCCAGCAAAGCAAGCACAACTTACCCATGTACCGGACGACGAACACAGGAATGGTCGCTGTGAAAGGCAGTTACCGAACACCAATCGATTGACACATCCCGGACAGCGTTCACTGGATCCTACTGGTCTTTGCCTTTCATGAAACATTCCGCTTGGGCAAGATAGGGAAATATGACTATCTTAGGCGGTTATCGCCGCTTTGTTTGGTCTCGTCGCATAACTATTCAATTCGGAGATCAACGCAGACCGCAAGGTCTATAAGAGGACATCAGCGAAAACTCCCAACAAGCTATGTCCATCCGCGGACATTCAAGAACATAATCACTATTTTGGAGTTTGAAGTATTGGAAACTTCCAGGGTTAAATAATTTTCCCCCTTTCGTGATATTTTTACGAATGGATCTACTGCCACGCAGATAGCATGTTGATCTACATCGCAGGAGGATAATTGATGCAAGTACATTGTTACTGGCATCTAAATGATTGCCGCAGGTCGCAAAATCAAAGTGTCCAAGAGCCATGCAGTTTAGTTCCCTCGTAAGGGGCAAATAAGCAAGGCACAGGATTTTGTTCGGTGACGTCCTCAAACACTAGGAACTAGCATTTGGTTCACTGAATGACCTCGCAGTATATAACCTATTTCTGTCCAAATCACCTAGTGCTGACGTACGAGTACCAGAAAGGATCCAATCAGCAGAGCTGTCAACAATTAATTAATCTATTAATTAATTAATATTTTTGCTTATATTAATCTTATTAATTAAATCTATCCCTCTCTCGTTTTATAATTAATTAATTAATTCTTTTAACCTATTTTTACGCTATATATAACGCTAAGAAATTATTAGTATTAACGTTAATTATTTATTATTTTAAGTAGTTTTTTAATTAAGCAATTAGCTAGCTTAACACTTTAATTTTAGTGTACTTGCCTTTTTTATTAACTTTTTTATACCCTCTTCTTACGCTCTCGCATCGTCTCTCCTACATGTATATAATAGCCCTAGATTTATAAAATAAAAGCAAAAGGAGCTTTTTAAGTATAATAAAAAAGCTAGTAGCGTTACTAGTTATTACACTTAACTTATAGAGTATATAGGACCTACTAGCTACTTAAGGTAGCTAATGCTTTAAAACTAAGCTCTAAGCTCTTAACGCTATAGCCTTTAATATAGACTTTTTATATTTAATTAATATACTTTTAGGGTCCTTAAACATATTACCGCCCCTTTATAGGCTACTAAAGATACTAACGCTAATACTATCTTTTTAAGCTATATTAAATAAAGCTACTATTACTTTTTTAGTTACTTTTCTACTTAGCTCTAATAGCCCTAAGCTTAAATCTAACGCTTAGTTTACTAATAACTTTAATAGCATTAACTTAGTAAGATTATTATAGCATATAAATCCTCTATGTACGTAAAGGTTTAAAAAGTCTTTACTTTATAATTACGGGTATCACGTCGCTCCCTAGGCAAATATACAGCGTATATTTTTCGTCTATTACTATTACTATATACACAAATTACCTAGTAATTAATTTAGTGAAGAGATAATAACCTCTACATCGTTAGCATAGAACTATGTAGAGTAGAGACGGCTAGGCTATAAGCACTTCCGCCTAGGCAAGTAATTACCTCTATTAGAGTTAGGGTAACGTACTTTTACTAGCCTTATAAGCGCTAACGTTAGCGTGCTATAATAGGTATTTAATATTTTAAATTTTTTAAATTAATATCGTTTTTAATTTACTTTAATTAGCTAGCTTACTAAAAATAATTACCTACTACGCGAAGTAAAAATACTATTTTTTTTAAAACTCTTACGCGCTACTAACTTAAAAGCTAAGCTAATTCCTTTTTAAAGCTATATAACTATTACTATCTTCTTATTAAAGTTATACGTAAATTTATAGCTTTATATATAAACTAAGCTCGCTCGCGCCCTTAGTAAAATCGATATTAGCTTTAATAGCTAGTTTATAAAAGGCGATAAGAGTGCATTTTATAGGCTTATTACTACGTTAATAGTTATAGCAAGCTTTATAACTTACCTTTTATTCTTTATTAACTTAGTAGTGCGCATACAGGCGAGAAAGTTACTATAATTATTATTAAACGCTATAAACCTCTAGTATTAATAGTAGCTTAGTTAGGTACTGTTAGGATCTGAGATCCAGGGAAGGCTGTGCCAGTTTTGTACTTAACTCCTTATGTCATTCGCTAGGAATGCTGGTCATTTGCGACTACGTCGCATGGCGCTAAGTTACGTGACTGCTTACCAAAGAGCGCTCTGCAGTGAGCGCTCGCTAGCGAGCAGCCTAAGACTTATATATAGGAACGCGATAATAGACTTCTATTATTATGTTTAACCTATTTACTAATCTATTATTTAGATTTAACTTAGGCTCTTATTAATTTAATTACGCTATATACACTTTTAATACTAACGTCCTATTAATACGCGTAAGCTATTAATACCCTTTACTTATCTTATAGTACTCTTGCCTAAGAACTAACCCTTACCCCTTTAGGACTAGCTACCCCGAAGGACTTAACAGGTACTTTATACTTAATAATATAATAAATAATAATATAGCCCTTAAGGCGCTAGGCACCTACTATAGGTTTACTTTATAAAACTAATACTTTTACTACTTACTTTACTTGCTTAACTTAGTAGGGTAAACTATAATATTTAAAACTAATAAAGACGCCTTTAATAATAATACTTTATAATTTAGACTTAAAAAGAAATACCTACGTAAGTAGAAAAAAAGGCCTTATTAGAGTCTTTATAAACGTTATATACTTAACATTAATACCTTAATAATATAACTTTTTTTATAACTATTACTATTTAACGCGTAAGATAAGAGAGTCTATATAGATTTTTAAACCTATTAAGCCTGCTATTACTTACTATAATAGCTATTTTAATTTTATAAAAAAGTAGTTCTCCTCTACTACATAATTAATGCTCTTATTAAATATAAAGTAGAAAAAGAGTTATAAGATAAGTCCTTAGCTTACGCGCGCAGTAAGACTCCTACTAATAAAATACGTATAAAAAGTCTTACTACTATTAATTAGGCTATAATTAGTTAGTATATTAAAGTTCTCTAGCCCTTAAAAGAGGCTATAAAAAGACTTAAAGGCTATAGTGACTCTAGCTATTTTAGTATAATTTATAAAATATATTTTACTTTTAAATACCTCTTCCTTTACTTTAAGTAGCTTATTAAAAGCTTTTAAAATATTAATTTTAATAAGCCTAACGTGGTTCACCACCGAGCGGGCCAACCCCACCGAGCGGGCCAACTTTGCTAAATGCAGCCCACCTCTAGCTTATACTATAATGCCATTACAATATAACGCGTAACAACCTTATACTAAAAGCGCATTATAGCTTGCTATCTAAGCTATAATTAAAAATTATAATAAGAGTAAAAGACGCGTTATTATAGCCTTTAGCGTGCCTTAAATAATAGTATAATAATAATACTAAGGAGCCCTCTCTCGACGCGATCGCGAGCCTAACTTAAAGAAGCTAACTAAGCTAGAGGAGGAGGCTCTAGTCCGACGTATACTTAAGCTTAACTAGCGAGGAATAGGTGCAACAAGGGATATAGTCTAAGATATAGCTAATAATCTACTTACTAAGCGTAGTAGATAGCCTATTAGTAAGCACTAGATAGACAGGCTTAAGACGCATACGCTAGAAATTAAGCTTTAAAGGAGCTATCTATATAATTATTAGTAAGCCCTAAACGAAGATCCACGTATTATAACGCTCTAGTTTAAGCTAGTTACTAATACTAAGGCTAAGTACGGTATTGCTGATAACGACACGTATAACTTCGATAAGATAGGCTTTATAATAGGGGTAATACAGGGTTAGATGGTCTTTACAGGCTCTAAGAAGCAAAGCAACCTAAAGAAGATTTAATCTAGTAACTATAAGTAAGTTACTAATATTTAGGGTGTTAGCGCTAAAGGCTAGGCTCTACTACCCTTTCTTATCTTCCTTAGTAAGGTTCTAATTACGTCCTAGTTCTATAATCTACCCTAAGACTAGGTTATTAAAGTTAGTCTTAATAGCTAGACGTTAAATAAGCTTAGTCTTGCCTAGCTAAGGCACTTTAATACCTATACTAAGGCGCGTAGTTTAGGTGCACACTAGCTACTAATTATAGATAGCCACGAGAGCCACTGCTCACACGAATTCCATAAATACTATAAGGAACAGAAGATTATTATTCTTTATATACTTTTACACTTATCACACCTCTTGCAGCCACTTAATATAGGTTATTTTTCGCCTTTAAAGCAGGCGTATAGTAATGAGATTAGTAGCTTGGCACGGTACGGCACTAAGTAGATTAAGAAGGAGACCTTTCTACTAGCCTTTAAAGTAGCTTTTAAAAAAGTAATAATAAAGGCGAATATCTGCGTAGGCTTTAGAGGCGCTAGATTAGTCCTACATAACCTAGAGGCGGTGTTATTAAGACTTAATATAGTTCTTCGTACGCTAACTCCACCTAACGCAGAGGACACCCTATAGGAATTAAAAACACTAAGTAACCTCTATAAGATAGAGGCTTAGTTAACGCTAGTTCGTAAGCGTGTATAGAAGTATAGAGATTTACTAGTTTCTCCGCTTCTTAGAGCTGTTAAGTAGCTTAACAAAGGTGTTGCATTAATAGGGCACGAAATAGTGTTAATATAATAAGAAATAGCAGGGCTTTATAAGGTAGTAAAGATAGCAATAAAGGTAAAAAGTTAAAAGAGGGAGTATATTTAGGCAGCTAAGACACTTATAGTAAGAGAGGTAGTCAATTTAATAGCTAAAAAGGATAGTAGTAGGCAAAAGGAGGGTAAAGAGTCTGCAAAGAGGGTGCGTGGGCAGAGGCGCTGCGGACGTTGCGGCGAAGCTAGCCACAACGCTCGCACCTGCGCAGTAGAAATTGTAGATGCATCTAATAGCGATAAGTCTAAATAGTATTTCTATGTTCTGCGAATTATAGTAAATTATAGTAGTGTTGTAGGAGGCGCTTCGCAATAGACTAACTTTTAAAAAGTGGCCCGCTCGGTGGGGTTGGCCCGCTCGGTGGGGTTGGCCCGCTCGGTGGTGAACCACGTTAACGCTTTAAAGGACTACTTAAAAATTAACATAATAGTAACCTACTTAAAGTTTTTAAAGTATTATAAGCTCCTTAAAAAGACGTCTATTTATTACGTCTCTATAGTCCTTTACTTTTATTATAAGTACTACTTTATTAAAGCATAGACTAAAGAGTATAAAATTTAGCTTAATTACGCTAATTAGCTTCCACGTGACAGTCAAGGACGTTATCGAGGGAACATCTATGGATTTTGAAGGCAAGGAGAGGACGAAGATTGTGATGTTCATGGAAGCAAAGGGTGAGACGGTAAGTTTCGATACGCTGAGTCTCCGCACCGTTCAAGTAGATCCGACGGGCAGGTGAACATTTGAAGTTAGAACCTAGCTAATAATCTGTCGCGTGGTGTAGGTTGTAGGCGAGTACCGAAACGAGTATGTCTGGAAGATGGGATTTGAAGCGGATGGGGAAAGAGTCGATGAGTGGTTTGAGTACGTGGATGCAGGGATGGTGAGAGATTTCTATCCAAAATTGGCTAAAGAGAATCAAAGGAGAGCCGAAGAGGCTAGACAAGATGAGAAGCCGTAGTTTTGTGTATGTTTTGCAGAGTTTGTGGAAGCTCTCTCTCGCATAGGACAGCCTGTGGGCTGGTATAGCAAATCTGTAGACGAATATGGGATATAATTCTGACGTTGCTGGGAGACAGCGGTTCATTGACATGGGAGAGGCGTCAACTAACAAGAAAATAAAGACGATACTCCCCCTCCTTGGTTCCAGTCTTGGGTAACACCACCCCTCGCATTCGCGAGCTTCGTCTTCTCCGACCCTCCTCCCAGCCGTTGGGATCCACATCTTAACACTAAGTAGAAGAACTGTAGCAATCAGAGATCAAAGCATTCGAATGCATTCCCAAAACGAACCACGCTTAGCGAAGCCAAAAACACTGCACTTGCTGGGAATCGAACCCAGTGTGCGCTGAGGATGGTGGCTTCCATGTTTGGTTGGCGTCCCGTGGTTCTTGCCCCATAACGGTGCCTAGATCATCGTCGCGTTTCTCAGTTGATGTGTGTCGCATGATCTGTTCAGGTCGATAACGACAATAAAAGATACACCCTGAACGGTGCCTAGGCCCTACAATGTCTCCCGCGGATCGTCCAAATGTAGATCAGGGGCTATGATCGAATTGAGCACTGTTGCGTCTTGTTTTGTGCATTTTCTTCTTGCCAAAATCCAGGGTACATCGCTGTACTCGAGTGAGGCACGGCATCCTACCTAATTCGTGTTCCGGTCTAGCACGGCTGCAGTGAACCTCTTTTGGTGCACGCGCACACCGCACGAGTCGAAGCTAAACTTTATTTGTCGCGCAAATCGAGAAAATCGAGGCGCCGCTGATCTCCGTTGACTGATGTGCTTTCCTAAAACTGGGAGAACCATGCGATTTGAAAGTGCCGTGGCCGAAGAAGAGCCGAAGATGCAGGTCCCCTTTTGGTGTTGCTCGCCGGTGCATGCACATCCCCCGGAAAAATCATCTAACCGGGTTAGCGTATGCCGAACGTTTAACAGCGACATCATGCTGTGGGGAGACACAATACTTCTGTGGCACTGCGCTATTCGTGTAGTAGGACCCATCGCAGAATTTTCTTGTGGCGTAATGCTTCTCGCTGTCATGGAGCATCAGATCTTTATGCTAGGTGCATAGAAACAACAGATACGAGTGTTTATGATGGGGATCGGAGTAAACTCCAACGATCATACCCTGGTTCCTGCCAATATTTATGCAGGTGCTCCCAGAACTTTGCCTGGAGAGTGGAAGGTCGGCAATTTATGTTCTTGGAAGCAGGCAGTACATACCTATGGTATGGTACTGTAGCAACATCCAGGACATTGTTAGCCCAGGAAGATTGTGTGACACCGTCCTTATGTGCATCGTTGGAGGCAGCGGCTCACCTCACTCGAGTCATGACCGCGCCTGGAATCGATAAGCGGCTCTAGATGCCATCAGATAACCGAAAGACGCACGTGGAGATGCAGCAGCCCCACCAATTGTCTCATTCGGGAAGTTGTTGCCGCATGTCTGAAACGAAAGGCTAACCCTCGCTACGGGGAGTAGCTGCAAAAGGGATCCATGTGACCCGATTACATGTGGCCTATAGTACGCGGCACTACAGCTTCAAGGGACTGGGCTTTCTTAGACCTCCTAATGCAACGTTTCTCTCGTCTTTGAAAGCTCTCTTCCTTCTCACAGCGCCTGGAGGTAGGAGCCTCTGGCAGTAAGCATCATGGCTTCTCCAGTTCCTAATCGTGGACCGGAGCTGCTCGCTGTCGACATTGCATTTATGTGTACTGCTGTCATCGCCTATTCCTTGCGAGTGTACGTGCGCATCAAGATGGTGAAGGCGTTCGGTAGAGACGACTATTTAATGGGCTCAGCTGTAGTACGTATCTCTCTCCAATTGAGCCAGAAGTCACTAACCAGGGCAGATTGGTTTCATAGCGTACGCAACTGCTTCAATGCTTGGCGTCCACTACGGGACTGGGAGACACCGTCAGCATCTGTCTGTTGAAAACTATGAAACGGCGCGGCACTGTTGGTGGTTCTGCTACCTCTTCTACTGTTGCTCAATGATCAGTTCAAAACTGTCCATCGGGTTCTTGTGAGTTGTGCTCCCGATCATAAGAACCAACACTAATCTGAGCGTCTTTTTTACAGTCTTCTACGGATTGCTGTCAGAAAACTCCACATCTGGATCATCCGCGCCGCCATGTTCATATCTATAGTGGCAGGGGCAGCCTTTTTCTTTGTTACACTGTTCCAATGCAATCCTATCTCATATTTTTGGAATACATCGACACAAGACGGGACTTGCGTCAATATCGAAGTCATCATTGCGCTAGCCTACTTATACAGCGTTTTCAGCATCATATCCGACTTCATTTTCGCTATCCTGCCCGCATTTCTCGTCATGACGCTTCAGCTGAAGCGTAGTACTAAGGTCGCGCTGATCCCTCTCTTAGCCATGGGTTGCATGTGAGTGCTGGTTTCTCCATATATTTTCGTTCCTTGCTAACGTGTTCAGTGCAAGTGCCGCAGTCGTCGCTCGGGTACCCTACATGAAGACGTTTCGATCGAAAGATTTCCTGTGGGAGACCACGGACATTGCTATTTGGTCCACCGTCGAGCAAGGCCTAGCTATTACCGCGGGGAGCTTAGCCACCATCCGCCCGCTGCTCAATCTCGTCTTAGCCCGACTCGGCATTTCCTCTCAGCGCTCCAACTTGCGACCTTACCCTTACGGTCTACGGTCCTCCTCCTATGCTTTCGGTAGCCGACGTAGACCCAGTGGCGGTAACGACTTCGACATGTGCAAAATCGCTGGTGAGGCGGAGTCTGGGACATTCAAGGGTGTAAGCTCAAAACATGTCGTACACGAAGCAGAAGCACAAGGAATGCCCAGATCCCCGAATTGGTACACGACAACGTTTCAAAAAATGAAGAAAGGCTCTCGGACGACGAATGCGACCAGTAAGGAGGGCGATAATGATAGCGAGAGAGGCTTGAGGATGACACACCACAAAGTTGAGAATGACTTCAGCGCCACTCAGAGATTCTCGGACGACCCTTCGATGCAAATAATGGTGGAGCGGTGCTTCTCTGTTACGGATGCAGAACGGATGAGTTACATAGATCAAGATCCGAAGATGTGATCCTCACCGCCCTTGCTAGTGCACAATATTTCCTAACTTAAAATTTTATTCATCAGAACCTCAGCAACGTTAAGAATCGAATCCCACCATTCTGTCCCGCCCAGCGACGCAGAATGTCTTCCATAGGACAGCTGGAAAATGGACCGATGGGCATATGACACAGTCGACGTTGACGGGAGAGCCTGAACTGCAACAAGGACAAGCCACCGACCGCCGTGGCGAAAGCAGGGGCGCCCCTGCGGTTGTTGCGGCACCCGTAATCGTTGCCCCTACTTTGGTATCACGAGTTGTATACTACATGGAGACGGACTTTGCCTGGGACAAGGCGCTCATTTGTCTTAGTAAATATGGCACGCTAATGCGCCATTGAATTGGAGAATTTGATTTCTATATAGAAGCAACATACACAAACAGAGGTACAGCAAAGAGAAGAGAAAGAATAAAGACAAGGAGCCACCAACAAGCTCTAGAGCCTGGTGTCGGCCTGAGTATACATCACGCTTGCTCACTAGAATCGAATAACATAAGGGCAGGCCTTCTCGCTCCAGTTCTTGAAGTTGTCCTTCCTGATGTTCGTTCCCGTCTTCAAAGCATTGAACATGGTGTAGCCATTGTCCATCATCAGACCAACGTGATGGATACCGCCAGGGTTTTTCTTGCAGTCGCATTTGCCCTATAGCGTAGGTACAATTAGTGCAAATTCAACGAGCACCGCCAAACTGACAAATTCACTTGCGAAGGTGAAGGTTCACTTACTCCGAAAAAGACAGCGTCGCCAGCACGGCGCTTAGAAAAGGGAACTTTTCTGTATTGAATGAGCAGTTGTACCTAAGGAGAGATGTATGGGAGGCATACTTGTATTTGAGTTTCTTTTCAGATGCGCAGTACATGCTGCGGGTGACCCGCAGACCTTCTTTGAATAGATCACGGCCAGTAACCTGGCAAACGGCCCAAGAGACGAGTCCAGAGCAGTCGAACCCGCCTCCAGTCTTGCCCTTGCAATTGCCACCAGCCCAATGATCTATCAAGCGTCAATATCGTCCATGAATCGAGAGATCCGAACCTACATGGAACGCCCTTCTGCTCCTGCGCTTTCTTCAAGATCTTCTCGCCCAAGTTCAGAGTTGGCTTGGGCTTCGGGGTCGTAGGCGGCTTCGGTGTAGTCCCTGGTTTTGGCACGCAGCATTTGAAAGAATCTGGTCCCGGGCAGAGACCTGTAAGAGTGGTCTTCCCACTTCCACACTTGTCAACAAATCTGCAGTCGCCTTTCTGAGCAGCCTTCTGGCAGGAAGGCTTCGTGCAGCATTTGATCTCGTCGGGAAGACCTGGGCATTTGTTGCTGATGTACGAGCCGCCACCATTCGTGCAAGACTTCGTGGAGATGCAAACACCCTCCACGCCGTTCTTGCCGGTACAAGGCCCATTTTTGTGAGAGGCAGCAGTGACCGTGGAGACGGCGGCCAGGAAGAGCGAGGCAAAAAGGGAGGCGCGCATGATTTTAGTTATAGGAATGATGAACTGTTGCAATGAACGACTTAGGAATAAGAAGTTTGGTGATGGTAGTTACATGTTAGAGGGATGGTCCAAGAGAATATATGTCGTTCTAACACGAAGATTTGAAGGTGATACTCGAAGAGAGTTCAGCTGAGAATGACAACACGAGAACTACATTCGTACGCAGTTGACACAAAATGTGCAATACTAGCAGACTTCGCTGCAGCTGAGGCGGAAAATACGCGATGGAGATGGATTCAGCAGAAATCGGATGGAATATCCTAGTTCAAGAGCAATCGTACTTCGCATTCAGTCCTTCTTTCTTCTAGTATTAGAGAACATCACGGATTAGGAGATGAAGTCCCAGCAAGCTCATCACCGGATACGGTATTGGAACTTGTCAAGTTGTAGAGCGCATACGAGAGGTGGTAATCAGCCACGCGACGGACGAATCAAGACGTTTCCGAAAGCGCTTGTGGAAATACTCCGATCGTAGTCGCAGTTGAACCTCCGGAATGTATGCATTGTGGCGCTCTGCTGAAGCGGACTCCGCGACGTTTCGGACACACGTGTTTCGCCCCCAAATAGGTCATGCGGGGATCTCGTATCCAATCAATACGCTAGAATTAGCGCACGTTGACTAGGTTTGGACTGCGTCAACGAGATTTGACTAACTGCTCCATGCTCTATGTAATATCAGGTCCTTGTTGTCAAGATTTTCGGTCCACTGGAGCAGTCACGGTCGCTTCCGGTCCTTCAATGTATAGCAGCACTTTTCGAACTCATATACAGCAATGCCATGCAATCAAGTGTTAAAGTGCTGTGTAAACGCCAGACTGGACATCGAGTGCGAATGATGAGTCCTTCGCGTCTACCATTATTCATCCTCCCTACCGATGCCCAAATACATACTCCTAGACCAGCGTGATACGATGTAACCCTGCTTCGTACCCATTGTGCGGCATGAACTGATCCCCCTCGGAAACGTCCAAGATCTTGTAGTCCTGCATAGCAATCTTGTCTGCCCATGGACTGAGTCTTGTCAGTCCAATCCTTCTTAACTCGTTGCTTGGATCCGTTCTTTCGAGTTGTAATATGAGACACGTGAGGTATTTTGATTCTTCCGAGGCTGTTCGTTCGCCTTTTGCAACAGGAACAATAAAGATGCCGGCGTCATCATTGGCGCTGCCATCCGAGGCGAAGATCCGGGTTTCATCTCGTTCTGGACAATCGAGATACACATTCGTATGCTGCAACCAATTAGCCTATAGGGGACAATCTTATACGTTTACTCAGGCACTGACCACCTCTCCATCAAGATCTCCGCGCCCTACAAGCTTCCAACCAAAGCATCCTCTGGGCTTCTTGTAGAGTACTGCTGCTCGTAGCTTACCCCATATCGAAAGGCGACCAGACTTTACCATGCCGTATGGGTTGCCCTCTGTCTCCAGTGTGATATGCACATCGTCAACCCGAAGGAGAAGATCCGTATCGGTCACTTCTGCGGTCGTGATCCCTTTTCCGGTTTCAGTATTTATGGACGCCCAAGAGAACGAAGGAGCTCTATAGGACTCAGGTGCAGTAGTCTGAGTGGTGAATACCTTCGTAAGTCGGTCAAAATCGGGGTCGACTTTCCAAAGCAGTTGACTAGCCAATTGATTTTTCCACAAACCGGCGACATATTCAGCAGGCGATCCTGACCCCCCGATTTTGTCCGCCATCAGTTTTGCAATACCTGATAGGGCGATCAGCTTGTCTTCGGACTTTGTAATGGCAGTCTTGGAGTAAACTTCGACAATGCGACGCCATAGTTCCAAAGAGTATACTTCGTTCTTATTCAGATGCGGATCGGGGTCGTTCAAGCCGCGCAAGCGAATTTGCCGAAGCCGTTTCCCATCGTGCATTGGGTTCAATCCTTTCCATCTAGATTCTTCGACAGCATATTTAGTGGTGAGCTGAAGATGGTGCGTTCCTTGAGGCTGTCCCTCGGAGGCGTTGATCTCTGAACATTCCCACGCTACCTGGCCTTCGCAGAAGTGTAATACCCGTGGAGACATGAGTCTTTCCTGGAGGACCCAGCCACGACGATTCACAGGTGCATTTTCAACGTGGTCAGCCCAGAATGACGCATCGGAGATTGTGCAGCGGTGAAGATGGTCTCCAACTTCGAATTTACCTGACCGTCCTTTATCCGCGACCGTGTCTGTGATCGGATCCTGGCTTTTGACGCTTGGTACCCCGTCCATGTCCAGGTTCACATCTGCCTCGAAAAGACACCCTCTCTCCCTTCTGGAAAACAACCCGAACGTGCTATCTGTCCCAGCCGTGGCTGAGATATTGAGGAACGTGTAGCTGTAAACCTGACCCATAGCTGCTGATTCCTTCAACCAATCTTCCACGTCGCCTTGTTTGATGCAAAGCGAATCTATCCTTTCACACAAAAGCCCGCATTAGCCAATAACACTTACAAATGTCAGGTGAGTCCTCACCAAATGTAGCCGACCTTTGGAATCTTTGCAGCAAATTCCATTGCTTGTCGGAAGGTTTTGGGAAGATCATCTAAAGAAAGGCCTCGCTTGAAATCTTCTATATTGCTAGAGCGCAGTTTAATCTGCTTCTCTGCCATCTTAGGGGGACCCCAACAGTGACTTAGAGTAACATATTGATAATCATCGCCAGGGCAGCCGTCGTTCCATCCGACCGTTTCGACTAGTCTTATCGTTTTGTTATCCGACTGATGATTGAATGTGAGCATTGGCTTGTCGAAGCGGCCATGTGCCTTGAGATTTGCAAGATCTATCAATCTTGTTGGATATCTAGAGGGCCGTCGCAGTTCATCCGCGCACTTGCACTTGCGCATCCACTGTCTAGCCAGCTGGAACACTTCGTCCGACGACGTGTCATCCCTAAAGGTGCGTTAAGTCAGTAGGAGGCCTTTGTGTTGAAATCTCGGGGGATGGCCTACGAAAGCGACGTCCGGAATCGTGGGTCACCAGCATCTAGACATCGTTGTCAATCTTCTCATTTTGTTATGAATACAAGTGCTGGTGCTCACCGATTGTCTTTAAAAGGAACGTTCGCATGGCTTGGTGGTTGCCATCAATATTGATCTTGAACTCGAAGCGATACATCTCATCGACACTAAGATTATTCGCTCTGGTGATTGACGCTGTTGTGGAGAGTTTGATTTCGTCGAAAGGATTGTGTAGTTTTGCCTTACGCTGCATCTGTTCACTATATTGCAACAAGACGCGACATATGCGGCAATGCTCTTGCGCTGAACGAAGTAGGCTTTTACCGTCTCTGTGATGTTCGAATTGTATAGCGTAAGTTCTGAAAAGATTTGCAAAGTTAGCCGTGATCTCCGACCGGTGGCACGAGGCCAGTCAACGAACAGGACGGTCAATTGAGCAACAAATCCAAGAAAGTGCCTTGAAGGTCTTTAAACAGAAGCTTGTGCGTAATTAACCAATCTTGAATATCACTTGGTATTCAGACGTTTAGCCTAGTGCTGTGTCGGTGCCACCCTGATCGATGCCTAGAGAAGGCCAGCCTGATTTGATATGCGCTATCCGCGAGGTTATAGTATGAAAGAAGCACGCACCCTCTCCACACCCGATCCTCTTGACTCCGAAGGATGTAGACGCAGCGTTCACAAAGCATGTTATGTGTGTGTGATGGCAGGAAGTAGAGTCATTCCCCCGGTCCGGACCCATGAAGCTTCAACCAAGGTTGTTTTATCGTTTCTTATCTCCACGTGAGAGCGTGTAGACACTTTTCTTTATTGGGGCTAGGCAAACCGGTAGCGTGCCACTCTTCCCGTCCCAAGACTCAAGCACGTCTGCTTCAACACTGCAGTAACCTCGACACCGCCAACTGCGCTGATGGACGCTCTGCTGGAGGGCTTAAACGAGGCGCAGCGGGCTGCTGTTACCAGTCCGTCGTCCGTGTTGCAAGTACTCGCCCCTCCCGGTTCCGGCAAGACGAAAACGCTCACGGCGCGTGTCGCGTATCTTGTCAACCACGAGCGACTACAGCCATGGAACATCATCGTGTGTACCTTCACGATCAAAGCCGCCCGTGAGATGAAAGAACGGATCACCGGTTTTGTCGGCGAGGGTATTGAGAAAAAACTGATCTTGGGCACTTTCCACTCCGTTGCCCGCCGCTTCCTCGTGCGTTATGGCCAAGAGATCGGCATACCCAGGAATTTCGGCATTGCAGACACAGGCGACAGCAAGTCAATCATCCAACGAATCATCGAACATAGGCAATATCTCGTACCGCCTGATATAGCCCGCGGCCGGATATCTGGATTGAAGGCTAGAAATATTTCTGCGGAGCAATTTGCCGCTACACAGAAGAAGACCGACGACCATGAATTCGCAAATGTCTACTTCGAGTACGAGGAACAGCTGAAAGCACAGAACCTCCTTGACTACGACGATCTCCTTGTACGATGCGTGGAGCTGCTAAGGAAGCAGCCTAACTGCGTTTCTACTATACAGGCTGTGCTGATTGACGAGTATCAAGACACGAACAATGTTCAATACGAGCTCATGAAACATCTAGCTAGGGCAAGTGGGCGCATTACCATTGTAGGCGACCCTGATCAAAGCATCTACAGCTTTCGCGCAGCAGAGATTAAGAATCTACTCCGGATGCGAAAGGACTATCCCGAATCGTCTGTCATCAACCTGGAGATGAACTACCGCTCTTCTGGTTGTATCTTGACTGCGGCAATGGCTGTTATTGAGCAGGACGAGAGCCGTATCGACAAAACGCTCATTGCGACTCATTGCGTTGGGGAACAACCTACACTTCGTCATTTGGCAACCGCGCAGGTGGAGGCATGGTGGATAGTTGATGAGATTCAACGTACGACTATACTCACGGCTGGCTTACTGAACTACAATGATTACGCGATTCTTATTCGTTCGGCTGCACTATCTTTGTCGATTGAAAGAGCGCTAGCAAAAGTAGGAATTCCGTATCGTATGGTCGGTGGTTTACGATTTTTCGATCGTGCAGAGATCAAGCTGATTTTGGACTACCTGCGGATCATCAACCAGCCGGACAGTAATGATATCCTAATCCGAATCATTAATCGACCGTCACGAAAAGTTGGTGAGACCACCGTAAAGGCTCTTGTGCAGGAAGCCGAAGAGGAAAAGATCAATCTCTGGACGTTAATATTACGCAGCGCTCAGGGCAAGAGGAAGCCGCGCTCCAAGATCACCAAACCAGCGCAACTTGGCATTGACACCTTCGTCAATCTGATCCTCACTGCACAAAAGAAGCTGCATCAAGAAGATTCATGTGATCTTTTGGGCCTGATCGGCCACGTCATCCAAAAGACGAAACTCGAATCCTATTTGAAAAGTACATACAAAGACGACTGGAAGGAACGATGGGCGAATGTGGAGGAGCTTGTGAATCAAGCGACACAAATGGCGACGAGTGTCGCCAACGGCGAGGAAGTCGCTGACGATGCGTTGCCTATTGTCGAGGGGCTTCAACAACGTCAAGATACAGCTGCTGATCTGCTATCGAAATTCCTTGCCAATGTTACCCTTTCATCCGCGATAGAACAGCCCAATGGAGAGGAGGGGAACCAGGTTACCATTTCCACTATCCATGCTGCCAAAGGACTTGAATGGCCGGTCGTCTTCATTCCGGCAGTTTACATGGGTTCCATACCTCACTCCAGAGCAGAAGATCACGACGAAGAAAGGCGACTGCTCTATGTTGGTATAACCAGAGCTAAGGGTTTGCTCTATCTCAGTTGCCCCGTCAAGCTCGCTTCGTCGGAAGAGACTGTCCTGTCGAAATTCGTCAACGATCCTAGGATTGAGAAGTTTTTCAGTCGCTGCGGCCCGACTATTGGCTGGTTAGCCGTACGAGATCTTGCACAGATTCTTCGTCGGCCCTGTCCACTTGTCACTGAGGTTCAGACCGCCCGAGGCCTGCTGGAGCGTCCAGAAGACGACAAATACCCGTTCACACGAGACGAGATAGACGGAGAAGAGTCATTTTCGTTCCACGGATCGTATAACGTGACGGAGCCATTCCCCAAGCGACCTAAATTCCATCACTCGATTAGTAACATTGGTGGCAACAGTCTAGAGCAAGGACCCGGTTATACGATGGCTACGCCTTTTCTCGGTGCAAGTGCTGGCTTCACAAGTGCTAAAGATGTGAGGACTCTACAGCAGGAGGCTGAAAACGCGCGAATGCTCGCTCACGCCAATGCCATGTTCGGGAAGCCAACCTTCAGCGACGTCAACGTGCTAGGCACATCCAACACGCCGACATACAAGGAGGTAAACAAACTCGGTAGCAATTCAGGGCCAGCGAAGAAAGTCAAGCCGCGCGCTGCAGGCCAGGGCGCTATCACCGGCTTCTTCAAGCGCTCCGCAAGCACGCTCTCCGAGGACTCGGAGCCCCCGCTGCTTATCCCAAAAGCCCACCCGCTACCTCAACCTTCTATCTCCAACTTCAACCGCCCCCTCGCGGACGTGTCCAACCAGCAAACCTACCCTACGCACTCCTACCGCCCTCACCAACCTCCCTCCTTCCCCACCCACAACCTCCGCAGCGCGCCCATGTCCACCAAGCCAAAGAAAGCCACCCCCGCACCAGAAGAGGAAGCAGAATACAAGAAATACGTCTTATTCTCGAGTTCGCCCCAAAAGCCCGACAACGAACTCATCGTGATCTCGTCGGAGGATAAGACCCTCCCCGCGGCCCCGGGATTCCGGCCTGCAGCGACGCTGCACACGACGTCGATGGGGCAGCTGCAGAGCCAGGGCGCAGCGCAGAGGCGCACGCTGGGCGCGAGGAGGAGTATGCAGGGGTGGAGCGTGAAACATAGTGCGCCGCCGCGTCCACGACCGCAGCCGTGAGGGAGGGAAGCGCATCTAGAGTCGGCGTCCACGGCGAGAAATTTTTGCGTGGAGTATTTTGTTTTTTCGTGGGTTCTGTTAGCGGACGCATTGTTATGGTTTCCAGAGGGGTTTGGCATGGTATGTTTTCCCGACATGTTATATAGCGGATATCAGCTTTGGTCGATGTTGGAAGAAGTAGGTTACTTGCCACTGGTATACATACGGCGACGATATACCTGTACAATAGGATATCCTTATGCGCGAACGTAACGAAGCTTGTCTTTCGTCGCACACTGCAGCAATAATAATTATGCATTCATATCGCAATCATCACGCAGCACCGCACCGCTCAGCTACCCAGCCCCTGCCGCATCTCCTTCCTAGCACTAGTATTACAAAGCAGCGCTTCCTTCCCTGCCCCGTTGCACCCTCCACCCGCCCATCCTCCTCTCCAAACCAACAATCTTCCTCGTGATCCTCACCCTCGAGGCCCTCAGCTCCATCAACATCGCCTCCACCGCCCTATCAAGACCCCCGTCCTCCGTTGAAACATCGAAACCTCCAAGATCCAGGCTCATAGAGCGCTCGAGACTCCGCCCAAACGCCGCGCCGCCGGAGAAAGCCCTCCGCCCAGAGTCTAAAGTCCGCGAAGAAGCACGCACGTGCGAAGAAAATATATTGCGTGGATGTGGCTGTATTTGTAGAAAGGTGGTGTCGCTGACGTCGCCGACCCCGCCGCCGCGCAGGCCGCGCGAGCGCACGCGGGCACAGTCGAGATTCTATCCCAGGTAGTTGGGCTGTTGTTGTTGGCCGGGGCGTGGGAAGACATTGGTGGTGGGCACGGCGTCGAGATGCATGCCTCCGAGGGTGCCTTGGCCGGAACCTTGCCATCCTTGGCCGGTTTGCTGGTTTACAAAGGCGGATTGCTTGGGTGTGGTTAGCATCTTTTATATACTAAAATAAACGCAAAACTACTTACCCTAAATGGGTTCGTCGAGCCAGTGGCGTGGACTGTGAGGCCACCCTGTGGTGACGGGGTTCCTTGCACAGGGGAGACATTCCTTGCAAACGGGTTGGTGCCGGTTGGTGCGGGCTGGAGAGGTTGTAGGGACATTTGTTGCTGTGGCTGGGGAGCGAATGGTGAATTTGCTGGTGGAGATTGCATCGGCGGTACTGAGAAGTTCGAGGAGGCGCTATCCTCGAAGGTTGGTGGTAATGAAGACTGGAAACCACCCGTGCTGTGTTTCGCGAACGGATTTGTGGGCGAGCGGCCCAATGGTGAAGAAGCACCTGTTGGGTTTCCCAGGAGCTTTGGTTCGGCGGCGCCTATTGGTTGTGCAGGTGGAAGCAAGGAGGCTCTGAAAGGATTGGTCGATGTGGGCTGTGGTTGTAGAGGCTCAGCCATCATCGGTTGTTGTAAGAAGCCCGGCATGCCATTCTGCTGGCCCATGTTGTTCTGTGGACTAAATGGCTGCGGCGTGTAGCCACCAAACCCGGCACCTGTGAACTGAGTTTGGAGCTGTGGCGGTTGCGGTTGCTGTGGTTGTTGCATAGGCTGTAAGTTCATTTGTTGCATACCCTGCTGCATCTGGGCAAAGGGGTTCGTTGACTGGCCATCTTGGGAGCCGAACGGCGGCGGGGACTGCTGTTGAAAGCCCGCGGTTTGTTGTGGCATTTGTATAGTAGGCTGCTGGAAGCCTGTCTGCTGGGGATACGCTTGCGCTTGTGCTTGCGGTTGAGCCATGGTCTGTTGATTGTCTTGTATTGAATCAAAGAAGTCGATGAGCGGGAGACTGACGGCTGGTGGCTTCGACGGGGCAGACGGTTGAGTGGGCGATGTGGCCGTAGGCTTGGTGTCTGAGCCCAGCTTGCTGGTTCCATTGGTGGTCTTGCCACCGGCCTTTTTCGCTTCGCGTTCCGCCATATACTGTCTGCGGTTGATTTCAAAATCATTGTCGTTCAAATATTCCTCCAATGCTTGAGTGAGACTGGTGGGCGCGTGCTTGATTTTGGGAATCTCTAGTCGTGTGGAATGTTCGTGCAATCGAGCAACACTTAGATACTGAACGACTAGGTCTGTCTGCCTTACGAACGTCCTGTAGATGTCGAGGGCACGTTTGGCATCTGGTTTTGAGAGCTCAAAGTAGTGTTCTACTACGTTAGTATGGGTCGTAAGCGGCACAAGACTTTCTTACCGAGAACGTTGATGGTGCCTTCGTTCATGACATGAAACAGCACAAGCAAGTCCATGGTTAAGAGCCGGAACGCAGTCAATGTTATCTCGTTCTCCGGTTCGTCATGGAAAGGCTGAATCCAAGGTTAGCGACCTTTTCTCGCTTGCTCCGACCGTCCGTACCTCGCATCTCAGCAGAAACTTGATCTGATCTTGCACGCTTTCGGTCTCTCGAAGCAGGCCTTTTTCGATGTTCAGCCGCTTAAGCCGGCCTTCTCCGCCCCGTACGTAGTCCATCTTGGTCGCGCCATACTGTTCGGCGCGGCATAATAGGTATTCCGCGTAGTTGCGTATGTTCTGACCCTGCGTTTGTACTGCATCGGCTGGTCAGCCAGGTACCACTTCCACGCCAACGACCACCAGTATCCATCATGCATCCAACATAGAAAGCCGTGTCGCAAATCTGTCCCCAATGGTCCTTTGTGCGCACGTACCCTCAGTGAAATGGTTTATCGCGAGCGTCCGGCGGGGGTTCTTAGCCAAGAACTTGAGTGTAACCTCTGGTTCGCCCTCCCGTATCATCAAATGCACGATGATCAAGCTCTTGTAGACAATGGTCCAGGTCGAGTCGCGCAGACGGTTTGTCAGCGCGCGAAAGATCTCGCCCACGCCCGCCTCGCCGGCGTGTGTCGCGACGAGGATGTGCTCGACATACTTGGATTTGGGCGCGGCGAGCTGTCAATCAGGCGCATTAGCATCCATTGAACCGACTGCACACGCCAATACCAGCTCTAATCAGCGGCGGGACGGAGGCACACCTTGATCTTGGTCCCGCCCTTCACAGACTTCTCAAAGGAGCTCGCCATGGGGCATGCGCTGTCACGGGTCCACTTGTTTCCAGAGGCGCTGTTTCGAGGGTCAGGGCTCGGGTGGGTAGCTCGCGCTCGCTTCGGTGACGCGGCTTCTATGACAGCATCGCGGAGGGCCAAGGATAGGGTAGCAATGTGTGCAGGCGGTTTGCGCAGAAGTCAAGCGGCGCGCGAGGGGTGTTCCGGTGGGAAATGATATGAGCGCTATGGCTTCCGGGGCGTGGAAGGATGGCACGGTGCCAGCTCGCCAGCAGCTAGGGTCGCTCGGTTGGAAGGTCCCTCGTCCATCGTCATACCCAACCCCACTAGCCAAAACATTTCACATAGACACAAGGCACACACATTCACCATGTCGGAGCCCACCCCGGAGGAGCAGAAGAAGCTCGATGCAGAGGCAAAGGCCAAGGAGGACGTCGAGCAGGCCGCGCTGCCGTACAAGTGGACGCAGACCATCAAGGACCTGGACGTGACCATCTCCATCGATGGCAAATACAAGGGCCGCGACCTGGACGTGAAGCTCACCCGGACGCACCTCAAGGCTGGCATCAAAGGCCAGGATCCGGTTATCGATGTATATATTATCCCCAATACCCGATGTTGCCCGCATCCTAACACGCACAGGGCGACCTCCCGCACCCCATCCACGTCGACGACTCCACCTGGACCCTCGAGACGGTGCCCGGCGGCAAGGAGATCAACATCCACTTAGACAAGGTCAACCAGCTCGAGTGGTGGGCCCACGTCGTGACCACGGCGCCCAAGATCGACACCTCCAAGATCCAGCCCGAGAACAGCAACCTCAGCGACCTGGACGGCGAGACGCGCGGTATGGTCGAGAAGATGATGTTCGACCAGCGCCAGAAGGAGATGGGCAAGCCGACGAGCGACGAGCAGAAAAAGATGGACATTTTGAAGCAGTTCCAGGAGCAGCACCCGGAGATGGACTTTTCAAACGCGAAAATGGGATGAGTGCATACATGAAGTCACGAAGAGACGAATATATTGAGCATAACCAGAGATTATTCGACCCAGCCGTTGGCACGGTACAAGGCCTCAAGGTGTCCGGCAGTGTCTAGGGTCCCAATGCACTCCAAAATAAAAATAAAATAAAAAAAAAGTAAATACGCATTGCAACTCGGCATCCGCATGTCCAATGTGACGCATTATTAACTTCTAGTGCCAGACCGTTTGTATGTCCTATTGGACACTCGGTGACATCGTCAGCTGTGACAGCATGGGGCCAACAGTACGTCTTACGATTGGAGCGTGGGGCCAGGGGCACACCTTACAATGTCAGCAAACGCCCGGTAAAATTGTAGCACACCGCCCGGGCTTACACGGGTTCAGCTAGTACCGCGTATCAGGTCCACCTACAAAGATCAGGCATGGCCCAGTAGCTCTGAGCTACACAAGGCTTCCAAGGCGAAAGTAAGCTTATCTGCGCCTTTGATGGTGATACCTCTGCTAATAACAATGGGATTCCTACCCACAGTTTCGTTCAAAATCGTCCGCGATCTTACTAACAGTTAATCTATTTCTTTTCGAGAGGAAATCGGACTCAATCTCTATCCATTGAGATGGTGATACGCATTGGAGATAGGCCACATCACAGTATCCTCCAGTCTACCAGAATACAAGGCCTACAGGTCAATGGATCAATCCCGTCGCTTATCAATGTCATCCTCCCACAGTCATACTAGGCTGATAGTGGCACCGGAATTACCTCCAAGATCCACCTCTGACCTTCCTAAGTTGAGCCTACCAGGATACAAGGCGTACAGGCCAATGGATCGATCCCGTCGCTCATCAATTTCATCCACCTACAGTCATACTAGGCTGACAGTGGCACCAATATTACCTCGAAGATCCATCTCTGAACCTCCTGAGTCGAGCCTTCCACCTTTGGTAGCAACCCAGCATGGGAACTCTGGAAAGTCCGATGAAACGCGATTACATGTTGAAACTAAAACCTTCAAGCCCACAACTTGGCTTCCCCTGACGCTACGCAAACCGTTTCTCCTTTTACTAGCCGCAACATCCTTCATAATTGTCATGGTCATAACCGTACTATGTTGGTACTCAGCCCAACACCGCGGAATTGCCAACGACGATGGATCGCCCGCGCTCTTCTTCGCGTGGCGGTACGTGCCAACAATCATCGCAGTACTGTACGCCCAGTGTTGTATCATGGTAGCCGCAGACGTAAAGCGGACCGAACCGTTTGCTCGCATGGCGCATCCGGATCGAATTGAGTGCCAGCACACTTTGCTCTATGTTCCCAAACCGTGGTGGAAAAGCGTGTATATCTGGATGTTCAAGAAGAGAAGGGGCGGCCCAACAGCGCGGGTCTTGACGCTTTCCTCCGTCGCAGCCGCAGTAGCATCACTCGTCATCTCAACTCTGTCCTCTTCATTTTTCACCACCAGTGAGTTTATTATCCGACAAAGCGTCCCGTTACAGCGGCAAGTTCTGGGCAGCAACGGGACGATATCGCTCGCACCTCGACGCGATACCTATCTTCATACCATCAGCGGCTTCCTGCGTAACACTTCAACTTCCATGTGGGTATCGGATTCTTACATGGTCGTGCCATTCGTGCCCGGAGTGGACAACGACACCAAGAGTGGTTCGTTACCCGATGGCGTTTGGGAAGCGGAGACCAAAGTATTGCAAATGACATACGATTGCGCATCCATGACCATGACCGACAAAGATCCTGTAAACATCACGTTATCATCTGATGAGCAGGGTTCTGTCGGAATGTCTGGTAGCTGGGTAGTTCCGGCCGCCCCCAAGGGCTTCAAACTGGTATCTGAAGACGGTTGTGCACTCCGGGTACAAAGTCCGATCTATTATGAAGGAAATTCGAGCATCAGGGCAGAAACAGGTGATCTTATGGACGACTTCACGGAATACGGAGGTGCACTTTGGACGAACATGTCCGATTCTTACGCATCCTGGACAGACCTCATCGAGGACGAAGGCCGCCAGCCAAATAACGTCGCTGGCCAAGATCCACTTCTAAACCAGTGGACACGAACGTTCATTTATGATCTCACCAATGAATGCCGAGGGCGTGATTTGCTTCTTGCCACGCCACCTTGGTATACCAACAACATTCCAGACGAGATGACCAACAACGAACGCAGACAGTGGCAGGACCAATATTGGGCTAACTTTAGCGCCAGAGCCCTGGTCTGCAGTCCTGCCTACCATGAAGCGAACATGCTGGTTACCGCATCTGTTGGTGGGTCACATTCGCATATCACATTTAATACCTCCGATCACGAGCGACTGCGTAAGCCGATAGCTAACACTTCCCTCGACCTACACCATCTCAATGATCTGGCCTTCACTAAAGATTGGCCAAAATACTTGGTCGATACCTCGGGTGGAAGTCTTGACCAAGATGACGCTACTCACTCTCAAGACGCGGCTCTGCTTCTTGCCAAAAGCTTTTCATACAATACAACAGCGATGATGCAAAATATCACTCTAGGCACCAAAGCTGGGAGATTCCGTGCTCGTTTCTTCCACGAGCTTCTCCTCTCATCACTCAACACTGCCGATATGCCAGCAATGGAGCCAGTCACCGGAAACGTGCCACAAGTGCAGAAGAGAATATTAGTTGCGCAGGATGTAGCCATCACGTTAGCAGTGTTCATGGGGCTCGGTTTGTGCTACTTTGCATTCATGGCTTGGAGTGTCGCGGCCCATCGAAGGCCGCTTGGCATAAGGAACGACCCCGCTACGCTTGCTGGGATGATGTCTCTAATCACGACTGAGACGAAAATCGCAACTGACCTGAGGAATGTGAAAAGTAGCGGTCGACCTGAGATGAAGCGTCTCATTGGTTCTTGCGTGTTCGGTCTAAGAGGTGGGATGATCGTAGAGCAGCAAAACCCTGGCGCGAAAAGTAAAGCGGAATCGGTGATAGAGAAGTCGATAAACCCTGCGAACAAATCGGAAAAGCAAGCCGAATCTTCGGTCAACCTCATCATGAAGCCTGGAAAGCGCCGAGGAAAGCCTTCACAGGGCAACTGGAGGCCTCCAATGCTCCGTTTAACGTGTTTGGCAATCTTCTTTGTGGGTCTCAGTGCCATCACAGTAACGCTGCTAGTCCTACGAAGCTACGCTAGAAGGAATCGACTTATACAGAAAGCCTTCGTATATCAAGCCGACCTTGGCGTCTTCAACATCACTTTCTCCCCACATTCCATGATTGCTACTCTGATAGCTGTGTTGGTTGGACAGTGCTGGGAAGAGATCGACAACCCAATGCGTACTCTGCAGCCCTATCTTTCCCTGTCTCGGGGCCCTCAAAGAGGGGTGTTTCTGTCGTATCGGTCATCTTACTGGGCATGGGCCGCTATCAAAGCTGTACAGAGCAGACATGGGCTTCTGTGTCTGGTCACAGCAGGGACAACCTTGTCTCAGATACGTGCGTTTCTCCTGTCTGCCACTAACTCGCGCTAACTAGTCAGTGATCATTTCAATGGCAGCAACCTTTGGACAGGACACCGTTACGCGCGAGGTGGGCACGCAAATCCACCAGCCCGTAATCGCCCGACAACTGCCGATCGAATTTGGGATCGATATGAGTAAGCCGTGGGCCGATATAAGTGAGCGGCAACCTTTCTACCTGAGCGAAATGCTTCTCAAAACTGATGACACCGAATGGTTGAGAACCGCTATGGATGAAATCACGTCGAATACTCCAACACTAGCTTGGACCAAGGACGAATGGGTGTTTATGCCAATGAATACAACCACGATATCTGGAGACGCTACATCAACGGAAGTAAGCTCAGTCTCAGGATCTCAAGATGCCTTTGAGTACGCTGTATCTTCCGCAAATGTCACGTATACCACCTCGGCACTTCGTGGTAGACTCGAATGCAACGCACTAAGCGTACCGATGGACTGGCTCGATCAAGTGCAGGATCTATTCCGCAACGATCCGATCTTCCAAAACAGGAACTACGAAAACATTACTGGCTACGTTCTTCCTAATACGCTCTTTTCAAACACTTCCAAGGCGCCTATCTTCACTGTACCAAGGCGCATGGCTTGCTGCGCCAATGGCACTGACCCAGAGAAGCAGTCTACGATCGCTTATTGGTCCAACAATAGTACACTTAACGAAGAAGAAACCGAAGTGCCAGTCGGCGCAGAGGGACCGGAGGTCTTGCGAGTGCCGGGCAATTACCCGCGCCATTTTCTCATCAAGTGGATTGTCGGGCAAGCCGCAACGACGCCCGTGTCTGGTGCTGAAGCACTCCTCAGCCTCGCGGTTGGAAACGGAAATGAAACGCTTCTGTACTTCTTGCACAGGCCGCAAATATCCATCATGGAGTGTACTCCCATCATCGAGCAGGCGAATGCGAGCATCACCTTTGCTAAGACGTCGAGTCAGATTTTCGACTTCCATCTGCTTCACGAGCCACATCCTGCGCCGGGTGCATGGGATCATGCTTATGACATCGAGTATTCTGCGCCACGGTCCAGCACCTGTAGAGGAAACGTTAGGTAGGTAAGCTCTTTCCACAGAGAAGTAGTTCGCTGGATCAAAGCCGCACTATCATCCATCAAATAGTTCTCACGGCGGCCCTATATACAAATTATATACACCCCAGCAGAACCATCACTAACCAGCATTCCAGCTACGGCTTCCTCTTCCTCTCCCAGATGCTGACTGCCCCACACATCGTCCGCCCCGAAAAATACACCTCCTGGCTCTCCTTCAATGGCATCCTCGAGGACCTTAACTCGGAGCACTTCAACATCCGCGACAGTAATAACGGTTATAATATGGATTTCATGTCGTACGCTACCCTGCACCTCGCCGGCATGAACAACACAGCCCTCCTCGCTCCTGAGACTCTGCTCCGTCACTCGCAGAAAACGTTTCAAACGTTCTTCAAACACTTCGCGGCGACGGGGCGCTGGACGTACGGGGCTACACCCGAAAGGACGGTGTTTGAGAACTTATACGAGAGGAGTGTACCCCGAGCAGGACGGGGGTCCCGCAGCGTGAACGCCACGCTGACAGAGCGCATCGTAGTGCTCAAGACCAACGAAGTGGCGCTGTGGCTCTCGCTTGGCATCATTTTCGCCCTCTTGGGTATACTGCTTGTTCTCATAGTGAGTCTTAGAGTCGTGTATCCCGCATCGTCGCTGCAGTTTCCGCTCGAATGCGTGGCGGATTTCCTGTGCTTGGTTGCGGGGAGCGATGAGTTGATGCGCTTGGTGCATTCGAGGGGGAGAGAGGAGCTGGAGAGGAGTGGGGTGGAGACGAGGTTGGGGTGGTTTAGGGATAGGAGGGGTGCGGTGCGGTGGGGGGTTGAGAGGGTTGGGGGAGGCGTGGAGTGGGTTGATGGAAGGGGGAGGGGAGGTGGTGTGTAGCTGCGCCTGGAGGGATGGATGGAGAGCCATGGGACGTAGAATGATTGCGTCCTCCTATCGGTATTTGACGGGCTGTTGTTAGACGGGAAAGCTCAGATCCAGCATTCGCACCAGCGTTCTCTGATGCTACCATAGCAGGATGTAACCGTGCATGTAAACTCTGAATGAAAAGCAGGCAACGAGTTCGGACCAAAACAAGAAAATTTAAGAGTACAATCCGTGAACACCACCACGGGCGTGATACGGAGCCTTGGAGTCTTTCTCCAGTCTACCAAAACAATATAGGACACAAGGTTCGCAAAGGAAAAAAAATCACAAAAAGATACGGAAGCCCGGGATCGAACCGGGGACCTTCTGCGCTTTCACAATCGTGAATTGTAAAGCAGACATCATAACCACTGGATGAATGTTAGAATGAGGCACTAGACCATTTGTGTTACAGGATACGAACCTAGACTACTCCCGCTGATGCTGTTCCGTGATAGATTTTTGAAATTTGCAATATATATACGTGCTACATTGCAGCACTGTAATCAAGAAAGGCTGGCTCATTGGCTGGATGCGTTGAGCTGGCATGTGGGCGTAAGTGGGGTAGCTGAGTCTACGAAATTTCGAGTCCGAGACTTGCTGCAAGTTGCCAGCCGTACTTCCTCCTAAGAAGCTGTTAAGCTAAACGAAATGTCTTGTAAAACTACTATCGCAAACACTTTACTAGATCTACCTTATACAATATAATCTCTTCGATTACCTTCAACACCTACGGTGTGTCGCTAATACCGAGCTCTCATATTCTGCCACTCCGCACCGCCTTCATCAATGACATATTCCAGCTAAGCTCCGTCAGCTCGGAAGTAGCAACATCTCCCCGTGCTTCAACACTTCTCCATAAACCATTAAAAATCTTCCACAACTCCTTCAACAAACGACAATCAATTAAACCCCAATACCACCCCTCAATCGCAGCAACCCACGCACAAAAATGCCCGCGCGCGCCACAACCCTCCGCGCCCTCCTCCGCACCACCACCACCACCACCTTCCGCGCACCCACCACCCAGACTCCCCGCTCCTTCTCACAACTCCAACAACGCTCGCGCTCCCCCTCGCCTCCACCACCCTACCAATCTCGTAACCTCACCCTCCTCGCCCCCCCAACATGGACGCGCTTCCGCACGCCCTACACCTACTCCTCCGTCCGCACCTTCACTTCCACGCCGCGCACACACGCGTCCCCTCTCCCCTCAACCTCTCCCGACGCGGCCGCCAAGATCGACGCCGTGATTGAAGAGATCCAGGACCTGTACGGCACGGCGCGCGACGAGTTCGAGATCGCAGCCGAGGAGACGGAGAAGAACACTACGTATGCGGCGGACGATCGCGCGGCGGCGAGGGAGGAGTTGGATCGATTGTTGGAGTGCTATAAGGGGGTGGTGGAAGGGGGGGATAGGGCGGTTGCCGAGGAGGTGAAGAGGAGGGTTGGGGGGAGGGTGAGGGAGTTGGAGCAGGCGGTTTTGGGGATGGAGGAGAGTGCTATGCATGGGGATTAGAATACAATGGTTGATGGACAGAGGAGGTGATGGTGTGGATGGGTGCGTGGGTGTATGATATGTGGCGCTGGATGTGTCAAGATATTGTGGGGGGAATGAAGCATGTGTAAGCTATTGTGTGCGAAAGGGCATGGCGATTCGAATGTACAGCTGGATTGTTCATAGATGGAGCCCATTTCAGCTCGAGATATATCAAATATTACTTTCAAAATTGAAGACACTGCACCGCTTCGTATGCACTGGAATAATTTGAAATTACAGTCTTGTTCTTCAAAGGTCATTATTCAAACGCTCAGTGTACACCGTGTATCCGTATTCAAGACCTCGCGAATGGCATCCATCCAAATCCCCCCAAGAGACGCGCCTCCCGACAGGGAACTACTCCAATACCCTACAGCATCTCACAAAGGCAACTGAAGCATTTAAAAAGTACTACCACCACCGTTTCGGGTTTCTCGCGGACGTCGCACACTGTAAGCAATGCCGTGCATTCGCAACAACAGCACATGTGCCACATACGTTCCTTCCGCAATCGGTGCACGCGAATGGGCTCCTCTCCAATGGCCCATCGACGTCCATGTCGACATCCACATCGTTCGCGTCATTCTGAAGCGGCATGTCGCAGTCGTCGTACCGCGGTGCGTTCGCGTCGTGGTGACATTGCATTTGCGGTGTGGCAAGCTGCACAGGCGGCGCAGCGATTTTCCAGAAGGAATGCAGTGTCGACTTCTGCGGCTTCTGCACGGCGAGTGCGGGTTGCGAGGGCAGCGGATCGGACGAGATGGGTTCGGCGTGCGGCTGCTTGCGCTGTGCGGAGAAGAGCTTGTTGATGGTGGTTTCTGTTGCCTATCAGCTTCTACTGTATTGAGTGAAAGAAGCCTCTGACATGCTTACCGTGTATGACGCGTTCGTCTGGTCGATTGTCTCGAAATCGCTTTCGCGTGCGCATGTTCCAGTCGCCGCTCTTTATCCTTCCCAGATTCGAGAAGTCC
This sequence comes from Bimuria novae-zelandiae CBS 107.79, assembly GCA_010015655.1. Taxonomy (NCBI): domain Eukaryota; kingdom Fungi; phylum Ascomycota; class Dothideomycetes; order Pleosporales; family Didymosphaeriaceae; genus Bimuria; species Bimuria novae-zelandiae. The sequence goes on along the minus strand of ML976675.1, from coordinate 370,045 downwards.
CATCCTGTGCCTCTGCTTATGGGTGCATCCAGTTCCATTGCACTGAATCCATTGGAAAGTGGTATTGGCGATTGTGCTTCTGGTGTTGCGAAGCTGCCGAAGCTGGAGACGGACAGGGGAGACTCGTCGACGGATCGTTTGCGCTTGAAGCCCATGGTGAATGTTTATGTTGCAGTGTGTGATAGGGAGAATTCGAAGTTGGGTATGAATGGTATTAAAGAGTATAAGCGGGAAAGTGTGCGGCGTGGATGGAAGAGTAAGCGGAGCTGAAGCAATGATGATGAGATGTGCAGGACCGTGTTGGAGGCTGGACGCGCGACGCGATCTAGCGCGTTAGAGGGGCATTGGCGAGTACCTAATGTCATAACCACCACAATTCCAGAGGTAAAACGGGTTGATCTGATCTGTATCACAGTTCAAAATTCGTAGTTTGCTCTATTGTAGCCAGGGCCACACGCTCTCATCTTCCTTTTGCAGAAGGGCCGCTGATGCGCTCTGTGGACGTTTGGCAGACTTGACAACCAGAATTCGTCCAGCGGAACAGTAAATCTGTAGAATCTTCAAACCTCTCCATCGGTTCCGCATTGGGCTCCTTCATAAGTAATCCAAATGCTGCGGAAGCATTACGTCGTCGCCGGAATGTAGCTGCCCCACTAGAGCTATTCATGTATCACGCAGTACCGTACCCCACCATCACTCCCACTTCCTGCCAGCTACAACAGCTCCAACAGAGCACTGACACAGCTTACAACCTCTTCGGCTTCAATGGCACCTACCATCCGCTATCCCTCGCATGCAGGGTCGTGGTACACCGACGATGGGGCAACCCTCTCCCAACAGCTCGACAACTGGCTATCCAAAGTACCGAGCTCAACAACGCCCATAGGATCAACTTCGTCCAAGCAAGGCGATGTTGCAATACCCACGCAAAATGCGCGAGCTATCATTGCACCGTACGCTATGCAAGGACTTCCAACGCGAGAGATACACGGCTCACTATATGTAGACATGCTGGATACTCTTACTCTGGGCCTGCTGCGGCATGGGCGTACAAGAGCGCCGACTGGGCAAATGCGTATGGGATCCCTTGATACAATGAAAGTCCACGGCTTACTGTTGAAGAAAACGCGTTTTTCTACTCGGTCCATCCCATCACTGGGGCTTACCCGGCGCCGCAACGACCGCCTGTGGTGAATACGGCACACCGCTCGGGAATCTCATAGTCGACACCGAACTCGTAGACAAAATCAGGAAAGAGTGGGGTTTGAAGACTATGTCAAGGCAGCAAGACGAAGACGAGCACAGCCTAGAGATGCACCTGCCTTACATTTACAAGATGTTGTCACTGTATGATCTCCCTTTCGCACTCAATCATCTCGAGACATTGCTCACATGTTATGCAGTCACAATTCAAGCTTCAAGGCAGATACCTCCTCAGTTCCTTTGGTCCCCATACTCGTCGGCGCAACGAACATGAGCACCGAACGCGACCTCGGCGCCAAACTCGCGCCCTACCTCGCCGATCCTAGGAACCTCTTTGTCATATCCTCTGATTTCTGCCACTGGGGCTCGCGCTTCCGATACACATACTACCAGCTGCCTGATGGTAGCGCAAAAGAACTGCGATCTTCTTCCGAGGTAAACAAGGAACATCCAATCCACGAGAGCATCAAAGCGGTAGACTTTGAGAGCATGGATGCAGTGGAGAGTGGAGAGCATAGGCAGTTTCTGGAGCAGCTGCAGGAGACGGGCAATACGGTTTGCGGACGGCACCCGATTGGCGTCTTCATGGCAGCCGTTGAGAAAGCGCAGGGGTTGCAGGGCGATGGGAAGTTCAAGTTCGTGCGGTATGAGAGGAGTAGCGAGGCAGTACGCGTGAGCGATAGCAGCGTGTCGTACGCCAGTGCATTCGCCGTACTATGAGTGGGTGTCAAACTGGAGGACAGGGGTGACGCAGGTATGATATTGAGCTACGCCATGGGAGCTGATGTACCTTTGCAGGAAATCTCATGAAATCACGTCATGGAATCATCTACGAGAGCATATCCAGAGCTCCAAATAATCACAAGTCAACGTCAAGAACACCAATTCCCCCACTAATTTTCCATTAAATTCTATGTTACAATCGAACCCTGGGTATCATTCTCGGTCGCCAAAACGAAAGCCCAACCAGTTTCCCTCCGCAAAACCAGATAAAAGACGAGAATTAGAACGCAAGCAGTTAGTCAGTCTAGTGAAAGCCAACCCGCGAACTCCAGCCCCCGTCTATCCTCCCGATAACAAAAGAGACAAGAAGCGAAAGTCAAAACTCAGAAACTTCCAGCGGGAAAAAAAGAAAAAAAGAAAAGACGCCCTCACGACCGCCTCCACCCACTCAGCGGCTTCCACTCATCCGTCCGCGTCCTCTTCACCCGGTGGAACCTCACACTCTTCTCCTTCACTGGTTCGTCGTCGAAAATCAAGTTGCGCCTTCCCCGCTCGCGCTCCCGCGTCTCCCACTCCTCGTCTACCCACTTGTCCTTCCGCCGGAATATGTCGCTCGACCACGCCATGGCCTTGTGCTCGGATGCGTGCGACGACTTGGGCCGTCCAAACGACGCCTTGATCTTAAGCCGGAACTCACGCTCACGCTCGCGCTCGTCTTCATCGTCAGAGTGCGCGTGCGAGTGTGAGTGCCTCGCCGGGGCAGGAGAGTACCGCGTCGTAGTGTACTTGTAGCGCACGGTGCGGTCCTCATCTTCGTCGTCATCCAAAGGTGTAGAATAGTACTTCGACGATGAGTGCTTAGGCGAGGAGGACGTCGGGCGCGACCAGACGTTGTACTTTTCCAGCTGGGACGGTTGGGCCTGGCGGATGGTGAGGGCGCGGGAAGGCTTGGCCTTGGACTTGGAGTAGTTGGTGGAGTACGGGTAGTCGTCGTAGTCGTAGTCGTCGTCGTCGTCATCGTCGTAGGCGCGCTTGGAGTTTGTGCGCACAAGGCGGCGCGCGGAGTAGTAGGCTTCGTCGTCGTCGAAGAGGGGGGAGCGCTCGCGGGTGCGAGACGAGGCGTAGTGGAGGTAAGTCATTGTGGTTGGCTGCGATGTCTCGCGGTGATTGGTCGATTTTCTCTTATATCCTCAGAAAACGAACGAACACTATTGTAGCGCTGATGGGTGTTGCTGTTGCGAATGCTCTTGCAGTGGTGGTTGTACTGTATGCTCAAACGAAGGTATGTAGTCACGATCCCCCAAACCTCCACTCGAGTTATATATCCCCTCCCCTTCCTGTCTCACAGCCTTACATCATGCCCCCCCTCCCCCCAGTCCGCGGCGCTTGTCATGGCCTGCGGCAGTGTTGTTGGAGCCGCAAGGTCGTGGGCACAGCAAACCGGAGGCGCAGCGTCTCGATCGGCAGTTCCCGCACGAATCACCATCCCGCAAATCTGACACCAGCCACACGCACCGCCAATCATATACCCTCCGAAGGAAGCTCCAGCCACACAACCTGACCGCTCGCCCGTGAACGCATCCCATGACGACCGCCCATCCATTGTTCGCAGCCCTCGGTCAGGCGGTCAGGAGCGAAACCGGTGGGGCTTCGTCGTGGACGGGGGTCATGCAAGCTGAAAGGGCTATCGCCACTGCCAGGCAGAGAGGTGTGAACGCGCCATTTGGGGGCCGCTTTTCTGCAAAAAGTCGAGCTTTTTGTGCCCCGGCTTTAAGAAAGGGTGTGCAAAGTGCGGGTGCCTGCAGAAATGCGCGTTTGCGGGTGACGAAAGCGAGGCGCGGTGCTGAGAGAGAGGGGCGTGACGACGCAAGAGGTCATGGGTTTGTTGCCTGGGATGGGCGGGTGAGTGTTAGGGGGATGGTTGTGTGAGTTTTTGCGGGAGAAGGGGATTGGGTTGGTGTTCTTGGGGAGGCAGATAGATAGGCTGCTTCAAGTGGAGCGAGTACGGGTGTTGGGATTGTTGGTACCCGTGTGAATCAAGTCGAGCCAAAGGTTATGAAGCTATCGTGCTTTGAGGCGTGTTTGTAAGGCAACGACCTCGTGGAGGTGGCGTGATGATGAGGTTGGCGTTGAGGTTGTGACCAGTCATACTAGATTGAGCAGGACAAGTACCATGACGATTCTAGTATATGCCTCAGGCAAATCTTTGAAATCGACGGGTGGTCCTCGCCTAACGTCGGCACCAGACGGCCAGGTACAAAGTAGGTGTAAGTTAGCCATTATATCTACACGACTGGGCACAATGTTGCCCAGTCTGTGACTGATATTACGTGCTTGTCAAAGATGCGTTACTTCGATTCTAACGAAGTCGTCTTCCCGATACCTATTCTTACGGCGAGCTAGCTGGGACTGCACAATAAGTAGTTGAGTGTTATGTTGAGGCTTGTACTCTAGACCAGTGACAAAGTCGAACCGTACCGCTACTATCACGAGCTTAGCCTGATCTAAGTCGTTATCCAGGTAGCTATTGTTCATGCTGCAAGCTGCTTCCGCCCCATGTAAGTAATTTACTCCTTTTTCATGCCTAGCTCAGAGCTTCACACCACCGCTCTCAATCCTTTCCAAATGCTTCACCGTGAACTTCTCATACGTCTTCGTTTCCGGATCCAACCAGAACAACACATCTCCCCGCTCCTCGACCGCCCGCACGTCCAACCCGTCGTTCCGAAAAAGATGTTTCATCTGCTTATGCGTGCCCGTAGTCTGCATCTCCCTCACAACCCTCAACCAAATGGGGACTGCAAAAGCCGGAAGATTCTTCCGCGCGTGCTCAGCGATCGACTTCAGCAAGGAAGCCGAGGGCTCAACACTCCCAGACTTTAATATAACCGCTGCACAGCCCGCGCGCCCATCATGGTGCGGCACCTGCACACCATACACATTCGCCTCGTCGATCTCCGGATGCTTCCCCAACGAGACAGCTACCTCCACCGTGCTCACATTCTCCGCCTTCCAGCGAAACGTGTCGCCAATGCGGTCGACGAAGTACCAGCGGCCCTCTTTGTCGCGCTTGACGAGGTCGCCGAAGCGGAAGTACGCGTCGCCTTTAGTCCTCACGTCACGCAGGATTTTCGAGGATGTTGCTTCAGCGTCATGCCAGAAGCCTGGGAACTTCAGCGCGGTGTTCGCGGGATCGAGCTTGACGAGAAGCTCGCCTGGTTCGTCATAGTCACACATCTGGCAAAGACCGGTGGCTGGGTCCCGCATGGGTTCCAGGGGAGACGAATCGGTGACGATGCGGATGATTGGAAAAAAGCCGGCTGTTAGCAAACTCGCCACTGTCCCAGCGCGCGCGATGGCACCTGTGCTGAAGGAGTTCGTAGACGTGTTGAACAGGTCGGTTGGAGCTTCGGTTGAGGAGAAGATTTCGTGGATGGTTTGGATGCCGAACCGTTCTTTGAAGGGCTCCCAGACGTCTAGTCGGAGTCCGTTGCCAAACGCGGCTCGGACGCGGTGCTGTTTGTCAAGTGGAGAGGGCGGCGCGGAGAGGAGGTACCGGCAGGCCTCGCCCACGTATTGGATGATTGTGGCCTTGGAGGCGCGTACTTCGGGCCAGAAGGTCTTGTGACTAAGGCGTTTGCCGATGCAGATAGAGCCTCCAACGCGAAGCACAGGGACAACTCCTACAGGTCGAAGTATTAGCACGTTGGGTTTCATTTTTCTCAAACCAAAGACTAGATTCTCTGCGCTCACCAAAGATAGAAGCAGCGCTGTGATAGAGGGGCATCGCGGTGTAAAATACGTCCGTAGGCTTGAGACCAAGCAGGCCTGATCCGAGTTCAGCACACAAGTGGGCTTTACCCATAGATAGGTTGGCGACTTTGGGGAACCCAGTCGTTCCTGAAGTGGATATCAATGCGCCAATGCTGCCCCATTGCTGGCCTCCACGTGCGGAGTCAGGGAGTCGGATCGGTTGGAGATTGAGTATGTGATTTTCAAGTCGTTTATCAAAGTAGATGAGCTCGAGTTTCTGGCCCTGGGGGCTCCAGATCTTCTCTTTATTCTGCGAAGCTGTCTTGTTGGTATGTCTCTGCACTTCCCGATGGACCCGAGCAGGGTCGCTGTCGAACCCATACACCCTCTGATTATCCTGTTGGTATGCCTGTGGAGGGACCATTTCAAACCCATGCTCCCTCATTTCACTCTCCATGTATTTGTCCCTCCCATTTTTACCCACGAGTATCAATCGTGCTGTACTCATCCTGACGGTGTGAAACAGCGGCGCTCCCTTCTGGTTGCAATTGATGAAAGCTGGCTTCCCACCAATACTCCACAAGCCGAACCACACCCAGATAAACACCTCGCTGTTCAAAAAGTCCATCGCAACTAGCTCCTCCTTCTGCACGCCCTTGCTCTTCAGCCATGTTCCGTACTTCAAGACGATTTCGTAGGCCTCTGCATAGCTCCATTGTTCACCAGACTCTCCAGATATGATCCATGGGTGGTGACGGTTCGACGAATTGGCATGCGACTCGAGCATATAGAACAGATTGAGCTTGTCATTGCATTCGGCGCGTCGATTTCGGGATTGCGCAGATAACTGCGTGGAGAGGAGCTTGTAATCATAGGCGAGCGAATAACGCGCGTTTAGGTATGCGAGACCCGCGGCGGCTGCGGGGAGGGCAAGGGGAAGCGCTGGGTAAACGTGCAGGTTAGAGTAGGTACCCGAAGAAGCCACGGTGGAGCCTTACCTTGCATGATCGCACGCTATTGCAGGTTCAGAACTGGGTCCAAAAAAGTGGTATATCAAGATGCCTCAAGAAGAGAGACGGTCATGATTGAAGCGCATGCAGCTTTAATGACGCGCATGCAGCTTTGACGACGCGCGCGTCGGGCGTTTGTTAGTGCATGCTGACACCTGAAACGAACAACTACCGACCGAGGCACATCAGCCAACAAAGTCGTGCCACAACTGACATCAAGGTCCGTGTGCTTTTCTGGGGTAAATTCCCTTCCCTGGTCCAGTTCCGTGAAAGCCCATTCGACCCCGCTTTTTCTTTAGATGTTGTTTTCTTTCTTCCTATGCCACTTCGGTTGCTGCGGTAAACTCCGAATCACAATCGAACGAGCAGAATGCCTACCCAAGACTACACTTTTCATTGTACAGTACACAAAAAGAAAGACCAGAATACAACCAAACCCGTAATATCCATAAACCACAAGCCTAATGATAAACCGAAAAAGATGCCAACCTTAAATATATCCCACTCCCTATGCCTTAAAGATCATTGACGAAGTACCCATGACATGCCCTTAACGGCTAGCCTACAACTCTCCTGGGTCGTAATCGTACTGTTCTCGGCAAGAGACAGCGCATTCGCAGTGGATTGGATAGAAGCCGTCCGCCTCGGCCGCCTCCTTGTTCTCAAACGTCTCATCTCCGTCAGATGCGGGCAACTGAATGCCGCCTCCATCGTGTTCGTTGAGCTCTAGCAATTGGTCGACGGTGAGCCTATCAGGCTGCGGCAGATCGGCACCTTCTAGTGCTTTCACGGCGGTGCGTCGCAGGCCTATGTTGGTTAGTTTCTACTCTTCACCGCAGTTTCTTGATGTGACTCACCCCAGAAACGATCTTCCTCACTCTCATCCAGGAAGTTCTTGACGCTAACATTCTCGTACGCCGCAAGAGCTTCAGCAATACGCTCGTAAAGTATCCTGAAGATGTTGCGGAGACACGGAAACACGCTGTGGAACAAGGGCCGTTCTGGCTCTGCTGTACGATTCAGCCAATGCTGGCGACGCTCAGGGAGACGAACGACAATCTATAAGTATCAGCATGCGTATCAAAGAATGGACCAGCCCGGTCTGACATACTTCGTTAAGAAAAAGCAACTTGTCCAAGACATCGCAGGTTATAGTCTGGTTCCTCCGCTTCGGTTGACGATCGAAACCTCCAACAGTCACCTTGAAGAAGCGATAGAAGTCGATGAAGCCGAAACATATGTCGATCTTGCGAATGCCATGGAGAAACGTCGCATATCGCTGTAGTTCGGGATAGAGTTTGGGAGTATCTCGGTATGCGTCTCGCAATAGGTGACCTATATCTTCTGGGTTTTGCTTAGGGGGCACGCTGTTGGGCTCAATGATCTGAGCGTGCAGGTCTAGATCTTGAAGGCGCGACTGAAAGTTGGAGTATCGATTGCTCGTGATACAAAGTCCCTTGTCGAATGCCTATAGGGTGGATATTCGGTTAGCCTTTTGTTCCCATAGTTCGGATATCGGATCACTCACCACGCTGCCAGAAAGGCAAAGCCGAAGCGTTATCGTGCGTACTTGGGTCGACACGAGCAGAAGATCCTTCCATTCGCCTAGTCTATCAATCACTTCGCACACAGGTGGCCCGTAGCTGCGAACGATAAGGCGTGGGTCACGTCCCGTCTGACCAATCTCGTGGAAAGAATCGGGGTGACGTGGAGCTTTCACAATGCAGAACTGAATGACGTTCTCTTTCAGCTCTGTAGCTAATCCAGCCCAGTTGAACGACTTGCCGTTGCCGTCCCAATACGCCTTCAGTGTTTCTTCAGACGCGTTGGCTTCCGAGACCTAGACGAATGAGCTATAGTCACGCATTGTTTGAATTCTCTAAGGACTCACTGGAAAGTGTCTACCCAAAAGAACATGGAGCGGTATCCAACGACCGTTTTCGCGCACCTGCACTACGCGCGTTGGGCGTCCATTGCGGAATTTCTGGCGACAAATCTTCTGGACCTGCTGGCTGTAGTTCTGGAATGTCAGCTCCAGCTTAAAGTCGGGCGTGTTGCGGTCTGGCACTCGGTCGGACTCAGAGAATTGAACATTGATATGGAGGGCAAAATGTGTTGCAGACTGATTTCGATATTGATCCACAGTTTGCTGTACGAGCTTGATCAAGGGTCTGCCATAAGTCATTAGCTATATGATCTACATTGGATTCTGCACAAGTACTCACGGGGACTCCATTATGGAGCAATCCTTGGTAAGGCCTTTGGCTTTTGTTGGCTTGTCTTCGACTATACGTCCCGTGACTAAGGCGAGATCTGCTGGCTCGACTCGTTCTACTTTCTTGGAGTTCATTGCCTTCCTGTGCCTTGGCTGCTTCTTGCTCTTCTCTTTCTTCTCAGATACGACAGTGTGATCCGTTGCTTTCTGAGCTTCTGGCTGCTTCTCGCTCACCTTGGCCTTGACCTCCGGTACGATCGCTATGTCTGTCGTCTGGTTGGCCTTGGCCTTATTCTTTTTCCTCTTATTCTTGTTTCGTGGACCAGCAGTCGATTTGTTCTTTTCAATAATGCAAGCCGCGATGTTACTGGTGTCGGGTGCCTTCCGTGCTTCCTGCGAGGCCTTCTCAGCCGTCTTGATGATAGACTTAGCTGGAGCCTTGCTTGTTGCAGTTGCCTGAGCTTGGTTACTGGCATAAACGGATGAAACAGCTGCATCCTGGCCCCGGGTGGGACCTTTGGCACGAGGATTCCTGTGGCTCACATCGCTATCCCACATTCTGGATGAGAACTCGCGGCTAAACGCTTCATATGGCGAGGGAGTAGTGTCGTAACGCCACTCTGTCTTGTCTTCCATGTCGCGCTTGCCGTAGACCTCTTCCGGTGTCGCAAAGAACCACGCTTGCGAAGACTGATATGGCCGACCTCTGCCTGGCCAGTCCATGGCGGTCAGTGGTCAGTGATCAGTGAAGTGAGAAGAAATGCAGTGTGTAGTCTGCCGGACTGGATTTGAAATTGAAGTTTGTAGACAAAAGAGTATGTGTAGGTCAAAATTGGAAGCTGCAAGCTGAGGAGTAAATTTGTAGAGATTGAAAGAAGATGTGAGCAGGGTAGCCGAGGAAATAGATGTGAGTGAACTGGAACGCTAGGCACCAATGCCCGATGGTCAGTCGCAGACTAGTAGGTTAGCTTTGTTGTTGAATGGGTTGCAACCTCCTAACAATAGGAAGGCTACCCCACAAAGGTAAGTGAGGGAGAGGTGCCTTCATGTGAGGTGTGGGAGAGGAAAGCGCGCTATAGGATGGTACTAGCTCCACTCTTATCGGCCGTTTGATTGGGTCACCTTTCGACTCCGATCACTTACATAGTCCAAACCGTACGAAGAGGTCGTCTTGTCCTGCAATGCCTCCACGAAGTAGCAGTGGTGGGTCTGCACCTTCTTTCACTGCAGCTTTGGTCTCTCATAGGTCACTGCCCATACTTTTGTGAGCAAAGACTTTGATGAGTGACACTGAGCTGGTAACTAGAACAACGTGCACTCGTGGTGGACATTTAGACGGCAGAATGAACGCGACCAACTAGCCGGCGACGCGATTGACAATGACTCACGGCACAACAAACAGCATAGATGCGAGCGAACAGGCTCGCTCGAACAGAACGTAGAAGCCGGCTGGTCCCATGCCTGGTCGAATGCGTACGAGCGCGTGGTGAAATATTCACGTGTGAATGGTTCGCTACAATCGTGAAGGCGCGGCAACCAAAAAACCGGAGATTTTTTTTTTTTGAGAGTAGAAAATCAACTGGTAGTTATTGAATGCCGCGAAGCATGCAGCAGGATGGTGAGCGTGCGGAGTGAAAAGCACCCTTCGCCATGCGGTGATACGGAGCATTGCGCCAAGCTTCGTTCCTTCGGAGCGGGCAGTCTTTCTCTACACCAATCGCCTTTCAGTTCGCGCGACCACAGTCAACGCAGCAACACAACACGACTTTGGTTCTTCAACCCTAGCTTCTTCTCTCAGAATGGCCTCAAACGTGGTACAAGTCGCCACTGGTGAGCCTGACAAGGCTGATATCGCAATGCTAGAGTCATTACGCGCCAGATTGATGTCGCTAGTCTGGATACTGGAGCAGATGAAGAAAGAGATCTTAGCGAATCAGCAGACGCCGCCAGACTGGTAGGTCGAACTCGATCTGTATTTTAGAGTTCTTATTCTGTTTTGCTATTGTCACACGCTTTCTTGAATCGAGGCGCTATCACACTTTCTGCCCGCTACCAGTTTGTAGCCTGCTCGATCTGCCTTCGTCATATGCTCTCTTGTAGGCATGTCGAGCCCATGTTACGACACTAACACCAAGCCAGGCCCACCATCCAACGCAACATCTCTGCAGTCAGCGGTACCATCAACAGCATCCAATCATTCATCAACAACGATCCCAAGACATTAGCCACCTTCCGCGCTCTTCATGCGTTCCCTATCCCTCCCATGCCAAATGGCGACCCACAGATGGCCGCCCTGATAGACACGATCTTCTCTAAAGAGCCTGGCGCCAAAGAACAAGACTGGATCCGGGCGAAGCTGGTCAAAGCTGCCGAGTTCGCACACGTGCCCGGAGACTGGGGCATTGAGGCCAAGCGAGCTAACGAGGACGACGATGAAGAGATGGATGGGGTTGAGGAGGGAAGCACGAGGCTGAGGAGGCAGAAGGCTTATCTGGACGAGGATCAATTGGCGGAGTTATGGAGAGACGTCTATGATATCGCAGAAGATCAGGCGGCTGTCGCGCAGAATGCACTGGAAGAGTCTGGCGACGAAGATGAAGATGAGGACGAGGAAATGGAGGATGTGGAGGGCACGGGTGCGCAGACGGGAGGTGCGGCGAGCGCCCACAAGTCGGATGCGAAGGATGTGCCCATGATGTCGCTCAATACGATACACAAGTTCATGTCGACAGGAGCGGCCCTGTAACCGGCTAGAATGTGAGCTGGTCCGGCGGCTTCGTGGGTGAAGCAGGCGTATGTTAATTGGCAAAATGGGCGTTAGGACAATGGGCATGATACCAGTGGGCTCTCAGTAGCATAGCACTTAGGATTGGGAAATTCAAGTCTGATATCTTCGGGTATAATGCTGCTAAAATATCCTTGCCATCATGCTTGTTCCAGCCAGTCGCCTTCCAGATAAGCCTCCTGGGATCATATGGGCTTCAGAGCGTATATCCGCACAGGAAACAGTTCCTTGGGGAAACCCTTCTGCAGCTCCGTCGCCACAATCCTAAGCCCAGCCTCCTGGAACAACTGCCTGAACTTCTCATCCGACCTTGTCACACTCGAGTCCTCCTCGTCGTATATGTCCTTGCCCGTAAATTCCGTGGACATGTTCTCCTTGACCACGATCCACGCATCTCTCCCATCTTCAGCCTTGATCAGCCCGTCCTTGCACCGCTTGAAGTATGCAACAAGCTGCACGTCCGTCAAGTGGCCTAAGCACCATTGGTTCCATATTAAATCATATGCACCTTTCTCAGGAACCCAATCCTGTAGCCCCAGATTTATCACGTCGCCGACCTGCCCTCTGCCTTCATTAACAGCTTCGCCATCTCCAGCCCACTCCCCGCTACCCAGACTCTGCACCAGCTCGTCCGTAAATTTTTTGACCGGCTCCACGACATCGACCTGCTTGCTCACTTTGAGCAAAAATTCCTTTGTTATACGCCCGACGCCGGCTCCGCAGTCTGCGACCCGGGCTAGCGGGGGCAGAGTCTGCTTTGCAGCTTGTATGGACTTCGCGCGGCGGAGTTTGGTGAGGAAGTTGGAGGATCCCTGGAGGTCGATGCGCGAGGTTTGCGGGTAGCCGCCGAGCATGCCCGTGATGTTCGAGGAGACGGAGTTCCAGTACTCTATTGAGTGCGCATGGTTGATCTGGGCGTCAGGAGCTGAGGCGTCGGGAAAAGGAGGATCGGATGTCATATCCATGCTGTGTATCGCTGCGTGTTCTCGTGGTGTTGCGCGTGCAGTGTGCAGACTGAGACGTCGTTCGTGTGGCGAGGGGAAGATTATCAATGTTCGAAGGAGGTAGTGCGTCTTTCATAGGAACGCTCAGCTAGCCGGCTGCGATTGTCGCGTAACGCTGACTAGATTTTTGCAATCACAATGTTGGTTGTAAAGTTCTCGTGTTATGAAGCAGGGTCGACGGCGGGGTACACATCCAAACGACCCCACACGTTCTTCCAGGGTTGACGCGACTTCGCAACACGCTCATCGCACCTCCGAGGTATCTTCTCCAATCCGTCGCACTTGCCTCACGTTAACGCCTGATGCGGCAAGTGCTTCCGACCATATCGTGCCTACCAATGTCTAGAGTGGGCACTAATAAATAAGTCTGTCCGACATGTCCCGTCATCTACCCCGCTTCGTTCGAGCTTCCTTTGTCCCACAACCAAAGGGCTTGTTAAGACCTCATCTACCAAATCAATTTGTTATCATCGGGAGAGATACTAGCTGCAACGCCTACAGCACTATGTCTGACCTATTCGTGGAGTTAAAAGCGCCCAATGGACACAAATACAAGCAGCCGCGGGGCTTGTTCATCAATAATGAGTTCGTGGCATCGCAGTCTGGTGAGACAATCACGAGTATCAATCCAAGGTCTGAGACATTGCTAGCAGCTCTTCCATTACAAGCTGACTCGGAGCAGCGATGAGAGCGAAATAGCATCAGTATACGCCGCAGGGCCGGAAGACGTCGACAAAGCGGTAGCTGCTGCCCGCAAGGCGTTCAAGGATCCCTCATGGCGGGACATGGACACCAATGCGCGCTCAGATCTTCTTTACAAGTTCGCTCAGTTGATTGAGCAACACAGGGAAACGCTCGCTACTATCGAGACGTGGGACAACGGGAAGCCGTACCAGGTGTCTTTAAATGACGACCTTGGCGAGGTAATCAACACAATCAAGTACTACGCTGGGTATGTGCGGGCATGACTTACGTCCCCTTCACCTGAACATGGGTTAATAACATCACACGCAGGTATGCGAACAAGATTCACGGCCAGGTCATTGATACCTCGCCAGCGAAGCTAGCTTATACAGTGCGCGAGCCGCTCGGTGTTTGCGGACAAATCATTCCCTGGAACTTCCCGCTGGCGATGGCTGCGTGGAAGCTCGGTCCTGCCTTGTGCACTGGCAATACCGTTGTGTTGAAAGCAGCCGAGCAGACGCCGCTGTCCATTCTGTACCTTGCATCATTGGTGAAAGAGGCTGGATTCCCACCAGGTGTCATCAATATCATTAATGGAGAAGGTCGAAAGGCGGGTGCAGCGCTGGCCTCACATTTGGATGTCGACAAGATTGCCTTCACGGGGTCAACGGCCACTGGAAAAGAGATCATGAAGATGGCAGCAGTGAACATGAAAAATATCACACTAGAAACGGGCGGAAAATCACCACTGTTGGTCTTCGACGATGCCGAACTGGACCAAGCAGTCAAGTGGTCCCATGTTGGCATAAGTAAGTGAATCCCGGAGGTTGCACTCTGTCATTTGGCGCAAGATTCATTTCGAGACGCTCGCAAGTCATCGTCGTCCACTGAATCTTCACTGACTTTGCATCTTTATAGTGTACAACCAGGGACAAGTTTGCACAGCCACCTCTCGGATCCTTGTTCAAGAAGGGATATACGACAAGTTCGTCGAAGCATTCAAAGAACACGTCTCCAAGGCATCTGTAGTCGGTGATCCGTTCAAAGACGATACGTTCCAAGGCCCGCAAGTCACCAAGACTCAGTTCGAGAGAGTCCTTTCGTATATCGAAGCTGGGAAGTCCGACGGCGCAAAGCTGATTGCTGGCGGCGAAGCCTTTAAGGATGTTGGAGGAAAAGGCTTCTTTATTGCACCCACCATATTTACCGACGTCAAGGATAACATGAAAATCTACCGGGAAGAGGTGTTCGGTCCGTTTGTGGTGATATCTTCATTCAAGACAGAGGAAGAGGCAATTGAACGCGCGAATGACACAACCTACGGTCTTGGTGCAGCACTATTCACCCAGGATATCACGAAGGCACACCGCGTTGCCCGTCTGATCGAAGCAGGCATGGTGTGGATCAATTCGAGTAACGACTCCGACATTCGTGTGCCTTTTGGCGGGGTCAAGCAAAGCGGCATCGGAAGGGAGCTTGGAGAAGCTGGTCTCGAAGCTTACACTAACAGAAAGGTATGATTCTTATAACGCTTCTCGTCTGACGCGCCGATACTGACAACAATAGGCTATCCACGTCAATCTGGGGACCAGACTTTGAATGCCCAAAACACCCGATGAGTAGCCACGTGGAATACATTTCTTTCTCGCGGTGACGTTTCCCGGTCTGCTCGTATTCTAAGCCTGGTTGTCGGAATTCCTGCTTGGCGCCAATGGCTTAGTCATTTCTGTGTATTGGTAAGTTATGGTTGTACATACTTCACATACTATGAAGATGAGTTAGCACTTGGCTGCATATATTTTGGAAAGCGATGTTCAGGAAAACTTTATTTACCTCGCTTGGACGAACATAGCTGAGTCATTTGTGCATTGGCCCGCGAGGGACTCAAACCGACATGTAGGTGGGCAACTAGCAAGCGCAAAAGTTTTAAGCAGCAAGACCCGCCGGGACCTGGTGGGAACAGCCTGCAGCTTGGAGGAGTGGAAATGCTTGAATATATATCATTCATGGAGTCGTTCACAGTGGTGTGTGGGCTGAAGCTGGCCATGGTGCCAGCCTCAGATCAGACAAATCTCACTGGCGGCCGGCGCGCCTCGGAAGCACGTGGCTCAACGGTCAATTAATAGCACCATTACCGGTTAGGTATTTAGTCAAACGTGTTTGCTTTGGTCATTGCGAGATCTACTTTGTGTGCATGCTCCTCGCTGCGCTACCGCCTTGAAGCGCCTTGGCCTCTGAGTGCTCCCAGAGCTAGCCCTTCACCCTAGCCACTCACTGACCCGTGCACATCCCCAGTGACGCTGAGTCTGCCCAGGTGCTCTCTCTGCCGCCAGTCTGCCCGCTGCCCCTCAGCCTCTCCGCAAGGCGTTGCCCTCCAGCACCATCTCTAGCCGGCTGCTCGTGTGCATAGAGAGAGTGGAAGATAGCCCCGCGCTAGTCTTACTATCAGAACCTTCGCAATCAGTCCGCCTCGACTGCAAAACCGCCGTGTCGCCACTGCCAACAGACGTAGCCGGCGTGTGCACTAATCGACCTGTTCGCTTACGTCGCTAGCACCTCCGCGCGACGCCCAAGGGACTGCTGCGGACTAGATTGATATCATCAGCCCCATGCGTGCTGTCTCCTGCTGTCCCTAACCCACACGCGCACACACATCCATCGCTCTGGCTCACCAGCAAGAGACCGACTCGCCGCCCGACGTCCGCTCCCTTGTGCAGCCCTGGCACGCTCAGTGTCCCGAAAGGCAGCTCGTGACATCGCCAGAGGCTAGCTTGACGACATTCCTGTCGCGCCTGTACCGACCGCCCTAACACCGCCAGGCTCGTGGCCTTCCTACCATCCCCATCTCCATTGCGAGTTGCGGCTGCTGTTTGTGGTAGCAGACACCCAGCGTCTGGGACACCACGCAGCGACTGCCGTGCTCACACCAACACTCGCACCGCCGCCTTCCTTCACCCTGCCCACCTCTTCCAGACGGACACACACACACACATACACCGCGGTACGATCCGCTCGTTCCGACATCTTAACCTGCCGATATGGGTAACCAGCAGTCCAGCGGCAAGAAGGACAAGGGGGACAAGGGCACCGTCGACGGCGTCTCTCTGGAGCGCGAGAACTACCGTTCGTTTGAAAGAGCGGATACACGAGAGTCCACCCGCTCATTCCGGAACTCTATCAAATCCAAGATTCCGGCGGTCGGAAAATCAGACAGTCCCCGCAATTCAGTTTCCAACCTGGCAAGCGATGGCAACGCAAAGCCTGACAAGTCCGATGCCGCATCCATGAAGTCGACGACTAGCAAGGGAGGGAATAGGTCTCGTCGCGGCTCGACGGCCTCCACAACCACACAAGAGGCTGAGCTCAACAGAGCTGCCATGGCTGATTTGACAGTGAACGACCCGGAGCCGCCTCCATCACCAGTCCATGGTCCTATGGGATCGGGCGCCCATGAACATCTGGACGAGGCGCAGAAGTCCGGCGAGGTTGACCATGTATCTGATGTGCCCCCCACAGGCGTGCCGCTTCCCTTGAGCACCGCTCAGCCTGGCGAGTCTATACTGCAAAAGAAGGATCAGCCTATTCCGCGAGTGGAACAGCCGCCGCCTGCAAACGATGGGGCGGGTTCGCCGATGGAGATCGGTGCGCTGAAAACAATCGACCTGGACGACATGATCCAGAGGTTGCTGGATGCAGGTTACGCGGGCAAAGTTACAAAAACCGTCTGCCTGAAGAATGCTGAAATCATGGCCATCTGCTCAGCCGCACGGGAAGTATTTCTCAACCAGCCTGCCCTCCTAGAGCTATCAGCGCCCGTCAAGATTGTTGGTGATGTACACGGACAATACACGGATCTGATTCGCATGTTTGAAATGTGTGGCTTTCCGCCCAACTCGAATTATCTGTTCCTTGGAGACTACGTCGATCGGGGCAAGCAAAGTTTGGAGACGATCCTGCTATTGTTGTGCTACAAGCTAAAGTTCCCGGAGAACTTCTTTCTCCTACGTGGCAACCACGAGTGCGCTAATGTCACCCGAGTCTACGGCTTCTACGATGAGTGCAAGAGAAGATGCAATATTAAGGTCTGGAAGGCCTTCGTCGACACGTTTAATACGCTTCCTATTGCTGCTATTGTTGCACAAAAGATTTTCTGCGTTCATGGTGGTCTCTCTCCAAGCCTGTCGCACATGGATGATATTCGTCAAATTGCACGGCCTACAGACGTTCCGGACTACGGTCTGCTCAACGACCTGCTTTGGAGTGACCCTGCCGATATGGAACATGACTGGGAATCGAACGAGCGTGGTGTCAGCTATTGTTTTGGAAAGAAGGTCATCATGGAATTCCTGCAACGACACGATTTCGACCTGGTATGCAGGGCACACATGGTCGTTGAAGATGGATACGAGTTCTTCAACGATCGCATCCTGGTCACTGTCTTCTCTGCGCCAAACGTAAGTGCTCTTCCACATTTTCAAGTTACGCGACTAACATCCAGACAGTACTGCGGCGAATTCGATAATTGGGGCGCTGTTATGTCGGTTTCGTCGGAGTTGCTTTGTAGTTTCGAGCTTCTGAAGCCCCTTGACTCAAGTGCATTGAAACAGCATATCAAGAAGAGCAGGAACAAGCGGCAAAGCATGCTGAACTCACCAGTACGTACAACATTGATGGGCACTAATCGACACCTTGTCGCAGGGCCATCTACATTATAAATAGAAGCGTGACTGACCGAACTTTCAGCCTGCATCACAGTATCCCCAGAGTTACTAATCCGCTCTTTTATTAGGGCAGTGACTCAGTCAAGGTATTCATCAGGATAGATGAAGGCGATTCAAGCGATAGTCCATACGAGCAACCGAAAATTTACGAGTCCAAGAAGAAGAGGAGGGAAAGGAGGGAAAGGAGGGAAAAGGAGAGAGCGAAGAAACTGAGACGGCACGCGAAATTGAAGCGTACACCGAGCCAAGAGGCGGAGCAGAACATGATTGAGGCATTTGAAAGAGTCCCAACTGCTCGCGCCACGATATCTAATTTAGGTGCAAACAATGCACCCGAGAACGTCAGTGTTTCGGCGTTCCATGTGTTGCCAGGCCACGATTCGGACGGCCCGATGTTAGGCGGCATCAGCCTGAGAGAGAGGAGGACACTATGGGAATCGACTTTACCACAAAAATTGAGTACCTTTCCAAGGCGCGACCATTCAACTCGGGAATTGGCAGAGCTCGACGGTCATACATTCATCAACAGCGGCGAGAATGCGGAGAACCCATATGCTCTGGTCAACTAGGCCAGAGAACGCGGCACCCTTGTGGAGGAACGCGAAGCTGCCTAGCTGTGGGTCTCAACCATGATTTTCGGGCGTGGACACCCTCTCCTCTCGGATTCAGCCTTTCCATGCATATTTGTCCCTTTCCGCGACCTTGTTGCCTTTCGTTGTTCCCCGAATTCTCTGTCATGGGCAATCAAGCGTCTCGTGAAGCCGCATCGGGACGAGAGTCCGCTCGCGCAGCATCGCACTCATATTTGTCTTCGATTCCTTCTCCGGTACGTGCGGCGGTGCATCTTTGGTGTACTGCGACAGTGTTGCTATTATTGTTTTGGGTGTAAATTATGGCGTCCAGGCCACATGGCTATTACTGCTTACGTGGACAGGAAGATATCGAAGAGTACCAGGTTGTTCGGGTGAAAGAAACCGATGCCATGAATAGCTCGTAGCAAGCCTAGAAAGCCAAACATTAGTACTTGTTCCTGTTTCTTGAAAAATGTTCGTGTAGCCTGCATGTGTCTGGTGTCTCGAGGTAGCACGACGAGGTATAGCGAAGCCAAATGGCACAGCTTTGTCGTGTCTGCACAACGTCGATGCGTTTGTAGGCGGCATTCGAGAGAGCTGTGAGTTGTTGTTAGGACCCTATGGGGTACCGCTGGCTAGGAAACTAGAAAAACAGGCTGAACAGCGCACGCTGGGTGATTCGATGCCCTCAATACTGGCAGAAAACACTTAGAGAGAGCTGCGAATAGGGGGACAAAGTTGTGAATGCGAGCAAAGTCGTGGTGTGCTACTTCGTACACTCCGTTATGGTGGTCCACGGGCTGACTGCGCCCACGTGCAGACCAAAAATAGCGCCGATTACAGATATTGACAGGCGCGAACGGGCCGTTGCGCTCGCAGCCTCGCACGACTGCAACAGTGTACAATCTACATTACCGACGCGTCAAGCTTCGCAACTCCTTCCATTGTCATCCACCAAGCAGTGCCATCCCACGAACCCCACTGCGCTAATGCGTTGACGCGGCCAATTGCGCTGTGCAGCCTTGCAAGCACCGCCGCCGGCGTTGCCGCTGAGCAGCAGCCTGCGCAGTGCGCTCGCGCTCGCGCTCACGCTCACCAGGCTCATGGACTCCTTCGCCAAGCGGAGAGCTTGGCGATGAAATATCCGCCGGTCAGGTCCAGAACCTGTCATTACTGTCGGTGATGAGTTGGACGATGATGCTATCCGAGGCAGCGCCGAGCGTATCGTGGCTGGCGTGGAAAATGCGAAAACTGTCGTTCAGCGTGGGGAAGACACTCCGAGACAGCGCCGAGCATGCAGTGGCTTCGACCCGAGTGCACGTCATTCTGGTTTTTGCTTCAGGTTGTGAGCCTGTTTCATAGTGGCCTGATTTTGAGGGGTCAACGTGCCTCAGCGTTAGAGGCATCTATATGTGGAGAAGCCGGTATAGTAGGCGGTTCGCTGTCTGCCAATGCTGCCGGGTGATGGCCTTGGGCGGACTTGGCAGTCCAGGGAGACATCTGGGGTCTGCCACGCGTCCGGATTCATACCGTTCCCCGCCCAGTGGTGCCAAGGACGTTTTCAAGGGGTTTCATACGCAGGGTTGCTTGTCTACATCCGGAACAGCATGTTTTTTTGCTGCCAGCCAGGATGAGGTATTGTGGTGAAAGAGTCTCGCCCGTGCGGACCCGAGTCGATTTGCGTTCTACAGTATACATTAGACTGCGGCGAGGATCTGAGAGAACATGCGATACCATAGAAATTCGAAAGCAATCATTATGTTGATCGTCTTGGCTCCCCTCTATTCGTTAAAAAATGGAGAAGAAAGCCGTTGAAAGAACAGCTTGTCACGAATCAAGAGGAAGAGCTAAGACCGACCGCGTAGTCGTTAATATCGCATCTCCACGATATCCTACGTTATCGCCCCGTGCTCGACAAGATCTTCGCCAATGCTCCTACCAGGATCTAAGCTCCTGTCGGTGCCAATTGTCTCTAGCTTGTTTTTCACTGCCGCTACCACTTGGCAGCCGCCAGCGGCCTATTTACACTGCTCGGCTTATACCCCTCCAATTCGCTAGCACCCCTTCGGAGATTTTCGACTGTAAGACAATGTGTGAGATAGGCGCTATACATCTTGGCTCGGAGAAGCCTCGTCGGTATCGTCGCTGCAGGGCGTATTCTCCGTCACCTCATCACCGATATATCTTTGCTGGTAACGCTGCAGTTGCATCTCATCTCATTCACTTCAGTCATTCTCAGCCTCCTCTTGTTTGCAACGCTTGGACACCACATTTCTCTTCGCTTCCAAATCCATCGGTCTTCAGACAGATCCTTCGGCTATCATTCTTTTTGCTCTGTGCGTACATCGCCGTCTAAGCACGCCTCCGTACAACCTCGTCTTCAGCTGCTTCAGACACTCAAATACCTTCACTTCTCCCTCTTTAGACTGCCACACACTCCTTCAGACTCCTTTTTGCAGTCCATCTTCTTAACCCCACATCAAATTTTCCACCCGACTCCAATTTCAACATGTTCTTCAAGTCGCTCCTCGTAGCCGGTACGGCTTCAGCTTCCTGCCTCCACGGTGTCTACAAGCGTGCGGAGGGCGCAGCAAAGGCACCTAGGTTTGGATACGAGGACACTATGGGTCCATTGAACTGGGCCGCACTTGCTCCTGAGAACGAAGCATGCAGCTCCGGAAAGAACCAGTCTCCTATCAACATCGGTACGTAGGACAAGTCACACTTCACTCAGCTCCACTGACCCCCCTACAGACAGCTCGGTGCAGTTTGCTACTGAGAAGCCTGCCATCGACATTCCCAAGGCGCCCGTTGAGTTCGAGAACCTCGGCACCACCATTGAAGTCATTGTCAACGGTACCACCACCTTCGCTGGGGACCAGTTCGCCCTCGCTCAGTTCCACATCCACACTCCTTCTGAGCACCGCATCAACCGCGAGTACTTCCCTCTCGAGGTGCACATGGTCCACAAGGGCATCGGTATGTCCCCCCTCCAACCCATCCTTGCTCCACATGAAGCACGCCCCATTCATCTACAACCCCTGCCTCACCCCAAACCCCCAAACCCTCAAACCCTCAAAGCTAACCTACCCCGTCCAGCCGACGAATCCCAGCTCGTCGTTTTAGCGCTCATGTTCGAGCTCTCCACTGAAGCGTCGGACCCCCTCATCGCAGGCATCACGCCCCACCTCGACGCCATCCAAGAGGTGGGCAGCAAGACGCCCATCGAAGACGGCATCGACTTCAGCGGCGTCCTCGCCCAGGTCGAGTCCTCCAACATCTTCCAGTACTCTGGCTCGCTGACCACGCCGCCCTGCTCCGAGGGCGTGACCTTCCTGGCCGTCGAGAACCCCCTCCAGATCAACGTGCCCGACTTCAACGCCATCAAGAAGCTCGTCAAGTACAACAGTCGTCTGTCTCAGAACAAGCTCGGTGCCGACAACATCATCGCCGTCGCTGCTGGTAGCGTCGAGGCTGCTAGCTGCCCTAACAATGCTACTTCTATTGCGGCGTCCGCGCCGACCTCCGCGCCGACCCCGACCCCGGCTGAAACTGAGGCTGATGCCGCGAGCAGCACCATCTGCATCTCGGAGATCTCGGGGTCGCCGCTGCCGACTGAGGCGCGTATTACAGGCGTTGTCCAGCGTGGCATGCGCTTCAGGTACTAGGCGTCCGTCTCTCCTAAAGCCGTCGATATAGAACGTGGAGCGCATAAGCTGTTTTGTTTAGTTTAGTGTCGATGCATTTTGTAAGCTGCTTTGGCGTTGGTGCAACAAGTTTCGATACTCTGGGGCGGGGGGGTTGTTTGTGTTTAGATTCCTTCTTCCAGGTTTCCGGCGTTTTGCTTAATTCATACAGCAATCGCTCCCACTTGGAATACAAGTATCCTGGCTTTTTTTTTGCCTACCACTGTGAGGTTTGATGTTTGCCACTGAGCTGATGGCTTGTTTTCCTTTTGTTTGTTTTTGATGTTTGCCACCGAGCTGATGGCTTATTTTCCTTTTGTTTGCTGTTTGCCAGTTATCTAGGATGTTTGCGCCTGGGTATATAGGAGATAGCTTACCTCTAGTGGCAGAGGGGGATATACATGAGTTATTTGGTTCATAGTTATGAGCCCGGCATAGTGTTTTGTCGGGCAACTCAGCTATTGCAGTCAGTGATCGCTCTTAGTCGTCTGATCTTTCACACATACCATTTGTTTGCCCTCTCCATACAATCACGATGACGGCCGAATTGCAGGCAGCATCCCGAGCGATGGGAGTGATCCTTGAGACGCCCAAGGACTGGCAAGCTTGGTTATTTTTGCGTAAAGATACAGCGCAACAGCATAGGCTGTGGGAGTATGTGGATCCTGACGTGCCAGAGGCAGATTTGAAGCAATTGACAGCGCCCACTCTACTAGAGCTAAAAGACGCGTTGCCACGCGCAGGGGCAAATAAGGAACTAATCCCTATACTAGTAAATTACACTAAGTAAGATCTTAACGACAAAGGGTTTGCGCGCTACTAATTCTTATATTAAAAGTATAAGTAAGATCTTTTAGTATTTAAGCATTAGTAAAGAGCGCTTACTTTTTTTAACTCTAAAATAGCGCGCACTGTATATTAACGCAACCTATACTTACTATAGGGTAAGGATACTACTTATAAATATCTAGTTACTCTTAAGGCCTACTTATTGCTTACGACAACCACAATTAAGCGTAAACTAAAAAAAAAGTATCGCTAGTTATACGTGCTACTAAGGGACAAGAGTATAAAGATTTAGCTAAGGGACTAGCTTAACGTAACAAGATAGGCGCATGTGGTTTCGCTATTAGATATTGTAGATAACTAATTAGTAAAGGATTTTTTAGTAGCTATTAAGGTAGTAGATTTAGAGTATAGAGCGCTTGCGCTAGCGAGTTATCTTAAGTAATAGCACACTAGCTAAATAACTACTCTATTATTAGAAGACGAGATCGCGACGTATAAGGACTACTTATTAATAACTTAACCTAGGGCCCTTTAACTTGCAGTAATAGTAGGAGAGCTTTAAGTAGCAAAGACTGTCTAAGAGTTAGATAAGGATAGCTCTAACGATAAGGGCAAGAGCTACTTATGTAGATTTCGCCACTAGGGGGAGAACTACTATTACCTTAACCTACATGCTAAAGGCAGGCGCGTAGACTTTAAGGATAAGAAGTCTATATAAGAGCGTATTAAGAAGGCTTATAAGGACAACGCTAGCTTAAAAGAGAAGGTAGAGGAGTACCTAGGCAAATAGCGTAAGCGTAATAATATAGATATTAAGGAGATAATTATAGCGGACGACGGTAAAGCTCCTACTACTCTAGCCACTTATATAGCTAATTTTATAGTAGAGGCTGTCCTTATAGACGATAACTCTCTACTATCTAGAGATCTCGAAGTCGTAGCTATCGCAGAGGGTGATGGTTTATAGGACCGCTGGATTCTAGACCTAGGTAGTAATACTTATATTATTAACTTGGAGGACTAGGTAGGCTAGGAAAGGCAACGTAAGGAGCATAATAGCAGGACTATTACTACTAGAGTAAGTTATATTCTAGTAGAAGCCTAGGGTAAAGTTAGCCTCTCTATTTATACGCCGTCTAGTGTTAAAAGTTTAGCACTTACTTACGTTGCTTTTATACTAGGCTTCTTAATAAGCGTTATAGGCCTGGGCCGCTGTCGTAATGTAGGCATTTACTTTAACTCTAGTAGAGACGTTTTATATAGGAGCTTAGGGGTAATTACTTATTTAGAGTACTAGCGGGGCTACTAGTTACTTAACGTTAAGATAAGCAAGCGACTAAAGAAGCTAATATTATTTATCTTTATAATAAGGACGGCGCTATTAAGGATACTAAAACCTGCCTAAAAACTTAGCGCGAAGCTTACTTATGCTATATAAGGTTATTTATTAAGAGAGGTAATCTAATACTTATAAGAAAATATAATTAGCGTTAAAGTAACAATCGTCGAGCAATAGGACCTTAATTGCCAGGTTTACTATAAGGCGAAGCTTACGTAGCAGGTGTCTAGGCGTACGCTAGCAGACATGGCAGAGCGCCTGTTTTATTATATTACTATTAACGTTTTATAAATCCGCGAGCACGGAAAGCTCTACTATAATTATAATAGGTACGCTACTTATGTGGTAGACAAGTACTTTAAAAAGAATAAGATAGAAATAACTAAGATAAGAAACGCTAGAGAGTTGCGTCCCTAGCTACTTAGCGTGATTTAGTAGATCTAGAGGCAGTTTGATTACAACGTAATTATTATAAAAGCTAACGACAAGAAAGGATTTAGGTTTAAGAGTCTTTATAATAAATTAGGAATACGCTTAGAGCTATAGGTATTAGATATACTAGAGTAGAATAGCAGCGCTAAAATAGCTAAAAAGACGCTTAGCACAAGGGTAAGAGCGCTAACGTTATAGGCTAACTTACCTAAGAAGCTAGCAAACAAGATATATAAGATAGTAAGGTACTTACTTGACTATACGCCAACGAGGTCGTTAGGCTAGAAAACTCTGTATAAGATTATCTAGAGACACAAGCCTATCGTCTCCCACATGCGGCCTATTAGTTATTAAGCATATATATTAAATAAACACCTGCTAAAGGCTGTAAAGACGCAGTCTAGGGCTCTTATTAGCTATCTTATAGGGTATGATTTAACTAATATCTTTAGGATTTAGCTACTAACGAAGGACCAAGTTATTCGCGTAAGAGACGTTATTTTTAACCTAAGTTATTTTTATAAAGGTAGTAAAGATAGGTATAACGCGCAAGCTATTACAAGATTTATTAAGCTATTAGATATGCTAGAGATGCTAAATAAAGATAATATTAAAGTAGAGGACTTACTAATAACCTAGCAAGCGCGAGCGCGTACATTACTCTAATAATTAACTACGTCTAATAGGGGAGTTCTCTCCTAAGTTAAGCATAGAGTGGATAAGAAGGCTTCCGTAATTACTAAGTAAGTTAAAAAGATATAGCGTATAGTAGACGCTCTATTTTATGACATATTATGCCTAGTAGCTAGAAATCTAGATAATTAAGGCGATAACGTTATTCTAGATAAATAAATTCAAACGCTAGAAAACGAATTAGAGCAAGACGAGGCTTAATTATAGTAGTAGCTTAGAGGTAAGGAGGATTTAGTGTTAAGGGAAAGAGTCTTATGTTAAGTCCCTACAGGTAGCTAGTCCGAAATGGGGTTAAGGTTGGTTCTCTAGCAGGAGCGATGTCGAAGACGGGAAAGGGTGTATTAATAGCTCGCGCTTATTAATAGGGTGTTAGTATTAAAGTAAGGTGCGTTATAATTAAATTAACAAGAGCCTAAGTGAATCCAAACGATAGATTAATAAATAGGTTAAATACGAGGTGGAAGAGTCCATCCTCATATTCCTATATACTTAGCATGCTCGACTTGCTCGCTTCGAGCATGTCAAGCGCAGCCTTAGCTTTCTACATATGCTTAACTTGCTTAACTCGAGCGGAGCGAGCACAGCCTTAGCTTCCTGCACCTGCTCAACTTGCTCGCTTCGAGCGCTTTAAGCAGTCACGTGACTTGCCTATTGCTGTGCCACCATTGGCTCCTATAAGACCTTGGCCGTCTCAGAATGTTAGCCTGGTGATGCTAAATATAGATCCTAACATTATCCTCTTTCTCCGGTGATTTGTCCTTAAATTATATAACCTATCTTATAAAATAGATAAAGTTTAGTTGCCCCGCTTCTTAGTGCGTTTTACTATAATGTCTTTCGCTAAAGCCCGCGATATCTGTCTTAGTATTAAAACTTATTATAATAGTGTTGTCTATCCTATCTCTTGCGATCGTTACTTACTTTCTAGCTCTAAGTATATTATTATACTATTATCTAATCCTAACGCCTATCTAAAGTGTTTTAAGTGTATTCGTACGTAAAAGCCTTGCGTAAACTTATCGTAGGCGTCGTTAGACAAAACTTATAATAAGTATAAAAAGAAGGTAGATGCGGATAAGAAATTATTAGTAAAAGTGTTAATACGACTTCTGCGGAATAAGAAAATATTATAGCAGGCTAAAGAGCGTGCTAAGAAGAAGGCGTAATGCCTTATGTCTAAAATAGATACTGCTAGAGAGTTAGAAGCAAAGGCAGTATCAGAGGACTGTCCTGCTATAGTAGCCACTATTAGCTTTTCTCCCTTAATATGGTCGACACTAGGGTTACTAGATAATTACTCTAGTATCTTACCTATAACCGCGAACGGTTCTTAGGTATGTTCCTGTGGTATTATTAGAGTAACTATTTACAGTTTACTAAGTTCTCTTTAGGTTCTTATGTGTTTTCGCTATATAGGTATCCCTTCTATTTAATAAGATACGTGCGTGGCTAATCCGTGTGTTACAGTATTTATTTAACTTCGAATTTGTTTTCTTCCTCTAGCTAGTGATAGAAGGTGGTTTCGACTGGTGTCTCTAGGTCGGCTGGTTCCAATCGGTCTATATAGAATACCTAGTGTATCTTGGCGTCTAGTGGTAGTTCTAATTAGTAGTTAACCAGTGATATTTGCTCGGAAATAAAAAATGGTCTAACCTTAATATAATCTAGTTTCTTATATTTCTTCTTTTAAGTTCGAAGGTTCTTTGTAAGCAGATATGCTTTATCCCCCTTCTTTAGCTAAGGTGCCGTTTTTCGTTTTCAATTTATGTAGGAAATAGCTTGCTATTAAGCTTTCTTAAGATTCTCTTAGAGTTATTCGTGTGTCGTTTTTATTCTTTCTACCAAACTGATGGCTTCTTCTGTCCTAATATTTGTAGGAAATATTTAATTAAAGAGATGTAGATATCTTCTGTGGTTCGCATAGAACGGTGTGTATCCTGTTACTGCTAATATCTTGTTATTGTATGCTAATTGTGCTATAGGTAATAGGGAAATCTAGTTATTTTTCTAGTTATTATAGTAGATGCGTAGGTACGTTTTAATTGTCTAATTCGTACGTTCTGTTTGTCCGTCCGTTTGTGGATGATAAGCTATTAATAGCTTTCGTTTTATTCTAATAAGTGCTATAAGCGTTGTCTAGTAATTTAAGGTGAAGAGCTTGTCTTAATTGCTAATAATTGTCTTTAGTATGCCGTAGTGTCGTATAAGGCAGTCTAGGATAAGAAATGCGAGTTCCTTAGCCGTAGTTGTCTTCTAGCATGGTAGTAGTTCTACGTATTTAGTAAATTAGCAAACGATTACTAATATAGAATTATACTTTATTCCTATTACTAGGTCCTTTAATCCGAGTAGTCCTGTTATAAAGTCTATAATAATGTCTTCCTATAGTGCTATTAGTATCTGGATTGCTTGTATTTCGCCATATTTAAGATATGTTGCGTGCTTGTTTCGTTAGCATTCTGCGTATTTGTAAATATACTAGGTTACTACTTCTTTAATTCCTTTAAAGATATAGTTGCGTTAGATAAGTTCTATTATTTTCTTAACTCCTAGGTGTCCGTACACAGGGTTGTCGTGGTATTATTAGATAATCTTAGTCTGTTGGTTCGCGGGTACCTCTCGTGTCGTTACGAAGATTTAATTAAGTTCCGCTACTAGTCTAAGGGATCTGTCTTTATTCTGCTATAGGATGGTAGAGTAGGTCTTGATCTTATCTCCTACAAGATCGCTACGCCTGCTTAGAGCGTCTGCTTGTCTATTTTCCTTACCTAGGGTGTACACAATCTTGAATTTATACTGTCCTATTATTTCTAACTATCTCGCTTAACGTGGTGTTAATTCCTTAGTTGTCGTGAATTATAAGAGATTTTTATAGTTTATAAAGATTATAAGGTCTAAGTAACTATGTGCGTAGATCCTTTAATACTTTAATACTCTAACGATCGCGTATAGTTCTTTGCCGTGTATATCGTATCTTAATTCCGCGTTGTTAAGTTTGCATAAGTAGTATGCAATTAGATGCTAATGCCTATCCTTCTCTTACTTTGCACATGCTCCTAGTGCTAGATCGCTTGCGTCTGTTTTAATCCTTAGTGGCCTATTGTCTTAGAAGTGCATTAGTACTAGTGGACTAATACATACTTGTTGTAGTGCTTGGAATGCTTCTTCGCATTCTATTATCCATTTAAAGGGTATATCTTTCTTAGTAAGGTTTATAAGTGGTATCGTGATCTTTGCGTAGTCTTTAATTAATTATTAATTAAATTTACAGAATCCTAAGAATTCTTGGATGTTCTTAGCTAATTGTGGTCGTGGCTAGTCCTTAATATATTTAATTTTGTCAGGGCTTACCTTAATTCCTTTAGTGTTGATAATATGTCCGAGGAATTTAAGTTCTATTTAGAAGAACTTACACTTTTCTAGTTTTAGTTATAGGTGTAACTTATTAAGTTTTTTAAGTACTATCTTAACATGTTCCACGTGGTCGTTTATGTTTTCTAAGTAGATCAGAATGTTATCTATGTATATAATAATAAAGATGTTAAGGTAGTATTATAAGACGTTATTAATAAGCGCCTGGAATGTAGCTAGTGCGTTTATAAGTCTAAATAGCATAACAGTGTACTTAAATAGTCCGTATCTAGATTTAAATGCTATTTTCTATTCTTTACCTTCCTTAATTTGTATAAGGTGGTATCTATCGCGTAGGTCTAGTAAGGTAAATATCTTTGCTCGTGCTAGCCTATCTCGTAGTTCTCTAATGTTTAGTAACGGGTATTAATTCTTTATTATCATGTCGTTAAGCTTTTAATAGTCTACGCAGGGTCGCAATTCGCCGCTCTTCTTAGGTATAAATATAAATAGGCTTGCCGCTAGTGACTTTAATGGTCGTATATATTCTTTTGCTAAATTCTTCTTAATAAATTCCTTTTCTTCTTAGAGTTCTTTGCCTAATTTCGCGTATAGTAGTCTAAAGGGTGGCGTCTTCCCTTCTTCTAGGTTAATTTTATAATCCTAAGGTTAGTGCTTAGGTAGATTTGCTTTTCCTTCCTCTTCTCGAAACAGATAGCTCTATTCTATAAACTATTTAGGGATTTCGTAGATTGTGCGTTGCCCTCTTTCCTTTGCAGGAATTAGCTTGTCCACTTCCTTGCGCTTTGTGACCTGGTGGTTCCTGCTAGCGTCTACTAAGGGTGATTCGATCTTAAATCTTATTTGCGAAACTATATTATTAATAGCTCTTTTATCTACTATTAAATTCTGCTAATGCGTAGGCTTTGCTTACAAAGTATAGTTATAGCGCTTAAAGGATAGCGTTCTCTTTCCTTAATTAATTATAGGGTTATGTTTCCTTAACTAGGG
The DNA here is from genome assembly GCA_010015655.1 of Bimuria novae-zelandiae CBS 107.79. Taxonomy (NCBI): domain Eukaryota; kingdom Fungi; phylum Ascomycota; class Dothideomycetes; order Pleosporales; family Didymosphaeriaceae; genus Bimuria; species Bimuria novae-zelandiae. Next base: position 340,074 of record ML976675.1, on the reverse strand, counting down.
TAGTCCTAGTATCACATCGTAACTAGCTTCTTTAAGAATATTAAGGGTAGTCGTTTCCTTGTATCTATAGATCTTAAGTATTATCTTAACCTTGTACTTAATTCGTAGCGTGCCTGGCATCAGGTGTCCATTCGCGACATAGATAACATAAGCGTCTTCTTTCTTACGCGTAGAGAGTCCTGCTCTACTAAGTGCTTTCTAAGAGATGTAGCTTTATTATGCTCCTAAATCTAGCATAGCCTTTATCTATATTCTATTAAGCCATATTAGTAGCTTAATTAATGCTTAACTATTTATAGCATTTAATTCCTTAAAGGCGTCTTCTCGCTTAAGCCTAAGTCTAAAAAAGACACTTCCTTAGTAGATAGCTTAGTAGGCTGAAGATTGCCATTCTTATCCCGTGGTTGGCAGTATCGTGCTATTATTTAGGTTGCTTCACCGTAGCTCCTTCCTTCTTATTGGTCCATGCGCACTAGTTCTCCGTGATAGTCACTAGGTCTAAATCTAAAGAGTGCTTTATCCTATCTATACGCTACACAGTCCGGGTGTAGGCACGTTTGCTAAATCTTTAACATACATTCGTTGTTAATTAATATAGTGTAGGTAAGGTTCTAAGCTTTACTAAGATATAGGAAGTACTTTGCTTCTCGCTTATCCTATAACGTGTCCGTGCGCGTGCCGAGCCACTTCGCGTGACGAGCCACCCAACACTATAACAGCTCATGCAAGAATGAGGCTGCAGAACCACCTATAAATAATATTATTATAAGATTTTCTACTAGGGTAGTTAATCGATAGCTGCGATTAATTTGCACTACTTAAATCTATCTAGAAGCTTGACGTCGCGGCCGCTGCGTGTAGATTTGCTTAGGGCAGCAAATGCGCCCTCTAAGGCCTCCCCAACATCTGTAGTATTAACAACACGTTTTGGACGCTTTCTGCTCTGTGTAGATAGCTGAGAAGCCTTTCTCTTACACCTTTGGGATAGTTGTAGAGCTTTTTCTGCGTCGCGGGCAGACTTCTGGGCAGCGCGCTAAGCTGCCTTTTTAGCCCTCTCCTTCTCCTTCGCCTTCTTAGCTGCCTCTTATGTATTACGCTTTTCCTGCTGCATTTTCTCCTTATATAGCTTAGCTGCCTTCTTTAGCTCTGCTATCTTTGCTTTTTAAAGCTACTACTACTTATCCTCTTATTCTTTAATAGATTAACAAACACGTGCCTCCCTCACCTTCCTTAGTAACTATAAGATAGCCCTACTCTAATACTCCTAGCGCTATTAGAGATCTAGAGTCTTGCCCTTCTTTCTGCGCTTCTCCTTAATAGATAGTGCCTGCTTAATCTTATCTATCTTATGCTTAAGTAGCTCATTTTAGATAGATAAGTAGTGGAGCGATTGACGAAGCTTCTTTGTATCTTAACTACCCTAATCCTTCACTGCTAATTGTATAAGCCTATCCATCTTTCTCCAGTCATGATCGCTAAGCCCTAATAAGGAGTTATCGCCTGATTCTTGATCCTGGGCGAACCTATCTAGGATAGGATTAGGATCAGGTGGCGATATGCCTGTGGCTTTAAAAGAGCTAAGGATAGTTGATTTCTTAAAGGAGGCCTTCCACGCATTCTAGAATAAGGGGAAGAAGTCGTCTTTAGTAATAGAAGCTAGGCCTTAGCTTCTATAAAGGTATCGTAATAGCTCTGCTAAGTATGCTGTTAATAGAGGCTTAAACATCGTAACGTTAAGTGGCTAAAGCGTATAAGTTAAGTAAGGAGGCAGGATAGTAAGCAGGATCCTATACTTATTATAATAGTTAATAAAGTCTATAGTGACATGAGATCCGTGGCCGTCTATAATTAAAAGACGATGTAATCGTCGAGTCTTTTCTTTTGTACAGCGATCGAACACCTGCTTAAGCTAGGCAAGCCCGATATTGTTATTCGTCTAGCTAGAGGATAATAAGGTGATAAAGACTTCATGTTCTCCTGCCTTAATATCCTCTACCCAGCTTGATTGGATGCCCTTGTTGGCGGCCTTATAAATAAGGCTTGGCGGCAGAGCT
>ML976675.1:267364-337520 GCA_010015655.1 Bimuria novae-zelandiae CBS 107.79 | reverse complement strand
TTTTTCTCCTGGATCTAAAGATTGAATAGCTTTAATCGCATCTTCAATTGCCCCCATATTGGTGGAGTTACGACGCGTCAAAGTTAGTGAGTCATTCAGTCTTTAGGTGTTGGGTGGCTCGTTACGCGAAGTGGCTCGGCACGCGCACAGACACGTTAGGTGCTTATCGCATTTGGCGATTAGGTAATCGAACTATTCCCATCTGCATCGTTTCTGCAGTCGTGGGAAGTATCCACACTATTTAGCGTAGAGATGCGTATTGCATGCGTCGGCGGTACAGAATCTCTATCTAAGGATTCCGTGATTGGGATTTCGGTACCGTGCCCGACGGGCTCGTGCACCGCGCGGGCTCGTGCACCACCCCACCAAACAACGCGTCCATCTCGACTTTTTCAACACGCGATAACTACACCACCATAGCACTAATTAATAAGGCGATTGCAGATTTGGAATTACGTGAAGCTGGCGATAATTTTAGCATCTAGGGTATCGCGAAAAAATATAGTGTATCGCATTTAACACTTAGCCGAAGGTGGAACTACCAGATAGGCCCTCGGGCAGCCAGGTACGCTGCGCAACAACTACTCAGCCCATAATAAGAGGAGGGACTCGTAGAGTATATTAGAGGGCTTATAGCTCGTGGGCTACCTCCTACGAGAGCTATGATACAAAATTTCGCGTCTAATATATCGAAAAAGCATGTCGGAGAGGGCTAGGTTTCGCGTTTTATTAACCATAACTATAACTATCTTATCTCTAAATAGAGCGCTAGCATGGACGTTATACGCTACTAAGCTAACTTATAACGTAAGTACAAGTTGTACTTTAACCTCCTGCATTATAAGATTATTTAGTATAAGGTAGAGCCTTGTAATACCTATAATATAGATAAAAAGGGCTTTATAATTGGTATTACAGGACGCTTAAAACGGGTGTTTAGTCAGCTTTAATAGGAGGAAAAGAAGGTCTGAATAGCGCTTTAAGATAGCTCTTAAGAGTAGGTAATAGTTATAGCAACTATTAGAGCAGATAGGAGTGTTTTATCGCTAGCTCTTATATACTCGTTAGCTAACTGCACACTTTAAGCCTTATAGGTAGCTTAAATTAAAGCAGGAAAGCATAGTGTGTTTATAAGCTCCTTACTAACAGGATAGACGAATAATAATATTAGATTAGCCTAGTTAGAGCAGGTTTTCGACCGCGAAATAAAGTAAAAAGCACGCCTTAGCCAAGCTTAGCACCTCCTTATACTTAATAGCTATAGCAGCTACCTCTTAATAGACTTTATTAAATACTACAAGGCTTATAAAATACTGCTAGCCATGTTTCCCTCTTACTTAACCTATATACTGTAGCCTCTTAATATAGTTTGCTTTAAACCTCTTAGTAGCAACTACTCCGCTAAGCTTACTAATTACCTCTTTAAAACGTAGGGGTTGCTAGCTATCTAAAAGGGAGACTTTTTCCTGCTATTCTAGGGTGCTTAAGAGTCTACGTTTACAATAAAACTCGTCCTTAAGGCGTTTAAAGCCACTAGTATAGCCCCTATGAAGGCTGACGTCGTACTTAAGCGTTTCCGCAAATAGGACAATAATAAGAGTGAGGCATGGCTCTTAGCCCTTTTGCCTAAGGACTAGAGGTAGATAGAGCGTCTCATACGTGCTGCAGTAAAGGATACCTCGGTGGAGACCTCGCAGAAGCTCTCCCAAACGCTACACTAACTTTAGGTTTAAAACGAGCTACTACACTATAAGAACAGCGGCCTAAGGGATGCTCTTACTACTAAGAAGCAGCGTAAGAACGCTAGTAAGCCTCTTAATTTGTAGCGCGAGGAGGAGTACTACGGTAGTGCTACTTTCTAGTCGCCCTCTAAGTTCGAGCGAGCACGTGAGCGTGAGGCAGAAAAGCAACACCAAGAGGAGCAAGAGAGACTAGCAAAGTTAAACAGAAAGGAGCTTTAAGCTACTGCCAAGCTCCTCAAGGAGCAAGAGAAGGAGGAGCGTCGTGTGGCGAGAGAGAGAGCCAAGGAGGTGCGAGATCAGATGAAGGCCGAACAGGTGGCTGCCTGGGATGCCAGAAAAGCTGCTCAAAACACTAGGCAGGCCTCTATAATTACCCAAAGAGGCAAGCGCAAAGCTTTAAAAGCACCTCCAGCAAAGCGCAAGCCAAAACGAGCTAAGGGCAGTGCTGCAGCTTATCCGTCGTCCCTAGAAGCTGCACCAGCACCTCCACCTAAAGTTAGCTCTCGCGGTCGCGCAATTACTCTCTTACAAAAACTTAGATAGTATAACTTATTCGTACGCCTCTACGGAGTAATTATAACAAAAAATCTCGCGATAATCGCTTTTATAGCGCTCACAATAACCTCATCTTTGTGGTGGTAAGCATGTTAGTGTTGGTGCACGAGCCCGCGCGGTGCACGAGCCCGTCGGGCACGGTAGTCTAGGTCGTATATTAGTCTGTAGCCAAGATTTTTAACGGGGTATTTCTTCTTTAGGTCCTAGTGTTTATAACTATAGTCTACAAATTTTTATATTACTAGGCTAATTAGTTAGGTGCGTACTACATTTAGCTTAATTACTATAAATCTAAAATTAGTTTCACGTAGTTAATATTAATTTAAGAATTAGAATATATTATATTTTTCCTTATCCGTAAGTCTTCTTGCATTTAGATACAGTATAAGGGCGCGTTTCTTTAGCTCCTCTTACTCTACCTCTAATCCTTCTTCTGCATCCTCGTATAGCTAAGAGTTAGGCAAGTCCGTTTGCTCTAAGTCCCTATCTTAGATATTAAGTTACTTAATAGTATTAATAACTTACTATTCTTCGTCAGTCGCGTCCGCGTCTTCGACGGTTAGTATATTTAACTATCTAATAACCTTGTTCTTAGATCTGTAGTTCCTGGCTATGTGGCCTAGTTTGCCATATGTAAAACAAGTGCGTGCCTCGGTCCCCTGTTGTCGTTGGGTTCTATCTGAGATACGTCTTTGGTTAGGCTTCTTGCGATAGCCTGGAGACTTTCCTATTCCTTTCCCGATTGCATTAATTTGGTTATAGTACTAGATTCCTTCCATTAGCTGAGGTCCGTAGTTATCTTGTCTTAGCCTAGGAGTTTGTTAATTGCGATAATTATCGTAGCTTAAGGGTAGTCTATAGCCTTATTATCTTAACTAGTTCTATCGTATATCGCGTTTTAGTTCGTACTATTCCTTATTAATCTTAATGGCTTCCTTTAATAATGCTTCTAGTGTATCTATCTTTACTCTACTACGCAGTAGTTCTTCGCGTAGGTTAGGCTTAAGTCCTCGATAGTATATAGTTATAAGAGTTACTTTATTCTAATAGATTTAATTAGCGTGTCTGCGGAATTTAGAGTTGTATTTAGTAGCTAAGCGGACTTGCTTAAGTTACTAAATAGCTCTTTCGGCGATAGCCTCCTAATTAGCTACTCTAAAGTACTATTTAACTTTCTTACAGAACTTGTTATAGTCTTTTATAATTTTATTAATAGCATCTCTCTCTGAGTTTTCTTTGGCCAGGTATTGGTTAAGATATGGTCGAATCTATGTAAGGGCTGGTCTTTTTATGTAGGATGCCGTAAAAATGGTTTTATTAGCTTTATTCTATTCCTTCTTTATTCTATAGAAGTAGAGGTTAAGCTATAAGATCTATAGTTCTGTATGCTTGCGGTCTTTATAAAAGAGATTAGGTTTGGCGTAAAGGCTTCCCTTAATATAGGTAATAGTAGCATCGTTATTGTTATTATCTAGAGTGTTCCCTAGAATAATATCTAGTGTATTAGAAAGGGTCTCGTATTCGCTTATGTTAGGGGTGTTCAAGATATTAAGTCCCTACAGGTAGCTAGTCTAAAATAGGGTTAAGGTTAGTTCTCTAGTAGGAGTAATATTAAAGATAAGAAAGAGTATATTAATAGCTTATGCTTATTAATAGGGTATTAGTATTAAAATAAGGTGCGTTATAATTAAATTAACAAGAGCCTAAGTAAATCCAAACGATAGATTAATAAATAGGTTAAACACGAGGTGGAAGAGTCTATCCTTATATTCCTATATACTTAGCATGCTCGACTTGCTCGCTTCGAGCATGTCAAGCGCAGCCTTGGCTTTCTGCATATGCTCGACTTGCTTGACTCAAGCGGAGCGAGCACAGCCTTGGCTTCCTGCACCTGCTTGACTTGCTCGCTTCAAGCGCTTTAAGCAGTCACGTGACTTGCCCATTGCTGTGCCACCATTGGCTCCCATAAGACCTTGGCCGTCTCAGAATGTTAGCCTGGTGATGCTAAATACAGATCCTAACATCTTAGTACAAAAAAATAAAGACACTTAATTTTTTAACACGCACTTAACACCGCCTTTACCTACCTAGTAACTAGTTATAAACTATTCTACGACTAAAATACTAGACTATATGCCTAACAGGCATACGAATAATGCACCTTAGCGTTAAAACTTTAATTTTTTAAAGGAAAATATCGTTTTAGGCAGGCGTAAGCGTAGGCTAACAAACTGTAATAATCCTTAGTTATATATAGCGATTTTTAGCGCTAGGCGCGTTAACGAATATCTCTATACTTTTATAACTTTAATAAACGTTAAGTAAGGCTAAAATAGTAGATCTAGCTTTCTTAATAACTAGTAACTTTACAGGAGCTAATTACTGCCTAAACTAAAGTCTATACACTAGCTAAAGTATTACTAATTTGGCAAGTAGTTTATGGAGGCCGTTTAATAAGAGTATTGCTAGGTGTGGGACAAGGGCTGTTTCTGTAAGACAAAGATAACTAGAAAGATAGTGGCTAAGTAAGGTATTAAGGTACTCTCGCTTATTTAGGTATTTAATTATAAGTTTAATAAGGATGGCTATCTTTACAAGTTTAAGGCGCGGCTTATTATACAAGGAGACCTTAAGGAGTAGTATAAAAACACTTACGCAGCAACGCTGGCAGCATAAAGTTTTTAGGCCCTACTAGCGATTACTAATAAGTTTAACCTAAAGCTTTAGTAGTATAACGCGCCTAACGCTTTCTTAAACGCCCTACTTAATCGCAAGCTCTTAGTAGAGACCCTAGACGTTTTTAGTAATAATAGCGAGTTCCTAGAGGTCTTGCGCGCTCTATATAGTTTAAAGGAGTTAGCACTACTCTAGTATAAAGATTTCTATTGTATAGTTAAGAAATTAGGCCTTAAGCGTGTCCCAGGGTTCCTATGCTTATATATAAACAATTACCTTATATTATTTGTCTTTGTTAATAATATTATAATCGCCTACTATTATAGTAACTAACGCTTGTTCGACAGTATTGCTAGCAAGCTTGTTAAACACTATAACTTAAAGATAATAGGAGAACTTATATAGTTCCTAGGCGTATGAGTACTTCGAGACAGGAAGCAGCGCAAGATTTAGTTATTATAAAATAAGTATATTAATAAGGTCGCTTATTAATTTAATATAAAGCTAGAGGGCAAGACGCTGGAGGCTCTATTACTATAATACGTAAATAACTTGTAGGCTTCTATAAAGGAGCCTAATGCTAAACGACAAACGTATTACTAGTAATTAGTTAGTAGCTTAGTATATATTACTTACTAGACGCGTCCAGATGTTGCGCGCTCGCATATTATTTTGGCATGTTACCTTACTAATCCTAGGCAGTTGCATGTATAGTACGCACTTAAGGTGTAGGTCTATTTCCTAGCAACAAAGTACTACGCTCTCTAGGGTAGTAGTAACGACGGCGATGGCGCCACCAAAATCCTCGCTAGAGGTAACCTTAATCCTGTCTTTTATAGAGTATTAGACGCGTTATATGCGGACGTTATAGAGACGCGCTAGAGTAGCCACGGCTATCTCTTCCTACTATATAATTTACTAGTTAATTAGAGATCTACGGTGCAAAGGACCATTAATAAGTTAATAATAAAGATAGAGCTACTTGCTCTATTAACTACTAGATTATAACTTTAGGAATAGTTGCGCTTTTTTAAGGGGATTAGTTTTAAGCTAAATAAGACGCCGGTTATTATATGTAATAACTAGCAGATAGTAGGCATTGTTAATAAGTAGGAAGACCGCCTAAAAACAAGCATTAAACACGTAGACATACACTAGATGTGGATCTGTTAAGAAGTAGAGGCAGGACGACTCTATGTAAAATAGGTGCTAATAACCAAGATGCTAGCAGATAGGCTTACAAAGTTGCTCTTAAAGTAGAAACATACGGAGTTTGTAAGGCAGCTCTATCTCGTGGATCTTTGTAGACGATTTGTCGGGAAAAACGTCAAGTAAAAAGCTTAACACTATAAAATCTGGCGATAGCCACTTTTGCGGGTACGTCTACGGCTTTATATACGGGGCGATCGCCCCTCCAGCATGTGGGAGGTGCGAGGGGGTGTGTGAGGTTTGATGTTTGCCACTGAGCTGATGGCTTGTTTTCCTTTTGTTTGTTTTTGATGTTTGCCACCGAGCTGATGGCTTATTTTCCTTTTGTTTGCTGTTTGCCAGTTATCTAGGATGTTTGCGCCTGGGTATATAGGAGATAGCTTACCTCTAGTGGCAGAGGGGGATATACATGAGTTATTTGGTTCACAACCACTGCTACACTTTTCGGTTCGTTTGTCTTCGGTGTGATTGTTTCTCCTGTTCCTGGCTGGCGGGGAGTGTGCTCGATTCGGAGCCTCCGAACAGGTAGGTGCGCTGATGGTACAAATATCTCCTCGTGTCATTGCTTATGCTCTCCACCTCATTCCCCGAGTTTTTCCATACGCCTGCCTGCTCAAGTGCTTGAGCAAGCCTAGTACTCCATCGTTCGCTTCGGCAGACGATGTTCTGATTTGCACTAACATCATCAGCTTCCCTGCATCATTCCCATCAAAGTGCCCCTTTTCTCTCTTCATCCTACATTCCTTTCTCCGTTCTCTATACCCTCTTCATTTCTTCATTTTTCCCTTACGACGTGATGATCGCAATGCAAGAGCATCTAACATAGCAGGACCGCCGCAAAGCCAGCCGAGAAATATATACCACGGTACGCCATCACCAAACCACATCGTGCCTCCCTCTCGCTCGTCCACAGAATTAGGTGGAGACAGACCATTCATCGCTACCCTAGATATCGCTGAATCAAACCACAATCACGCCCCACCAGAACCACCTGCCCAACCACTTAACCTCACCCCCTCCACTCACCACACTCCCCTCCCAACCCGCCAAAACCCCAACCTCGATCATCTAACCCTCCACTCCAGATCCTTCGACATCTTCCCGCCAAGCCCACCCACTTCCCGCAGCGCATGTCCTCTCCCAAGCCGCCCCCCCCCCCCCCCCCCCCCCCCCCCCCCCCCCCCCCGCTTCCCCCCCCCCCCCCCCCCCCCCCCCCCCCCCCCAAAAAAAAAAAAAAAAAAAAAACAAGCAACTACCAAAAGCTTATCCCACACAACCGCCACTCACCTCCTCCCGTCAGTGCGAAACCAAAAGCTTATCGCTCTACCATCGGAAAGCGTGTGCGTCCGCCGATCAACGGGACGCAAAACGCGCACAGACGAAGCGAGTGGAGAAACGACAGACGACAGACGGATAAGGTTTGAACTTTGGAGACGGGGTCCACCGCACACATGAACGGGTGGGAGATCCTGTACGTGTTCCCGCACGACTCGCGGTGTTGTGGAGGTGGAGGTGGGGGGTGGGGATTATGTTTTGCGAGCGTTTTGGTGAACGGGTGAAGGGGGTTATGTATGTGGGGAGTTGATGAAGCGTCTATGTACCCGTCTGCTTAAGGCCCTGAAGACGGCTGGGCAACCAGACATTGTGGGGAAAATGTACACACGCCTTCAGGTCGTAAGAATATTTCGAACGGCGCAACACATCACTTGCGTGCGTGCGGTGCCGCTGCCAACGAAGCAGACCCGAAGTGTGTTTCTCGAGATAGTAATCAGGCAGGCTGAAACTTCCCTATAGGAGTAACTAAGAATGGTAGTAACGAAGAGTGCTTGTACATGTTCCAATTGGTGCCCCATTTCCCAATCCCGTGCTTTTCCCATTTGCGTCACGCCAAACACACTCACCTCGTCAATATCTACATATGGAGAGGTATCGTAACGAGCCAAAACACGGACACAGGACAGTAAGAATGCGCTTCCCGACGCTCCGCTCCGCTTCGCACTCCACAACCCAATCGCCAAAACGAACAAATGGGCGCAAAACCTCTCCCAATGCCGGGTTACAAACGTTGTCAATCATACACAAAGCAGGTACGGCCGTTTCTCGCCACTCCGGGGACGTTCCCCTTCCTATAGCTTAACGCCCCATATGCCTCTCCCGCCACACACACCGACCCACTCGCCGCCCGACCCCGTCAACGCACTCTGCGGCGCCCAGCTGAGGTTGCCGACTTCGTACTCGCACCTCCAGCTTGCATATGGGCCCTTTTGACCCATGGTGCCGCCGGCGGCCTGGTTGCCCGACCCGTTGTTCGTTGGGTGCGCGCTAGCGGGTGTAGGGGGCTGAGCAGCGTGGTCGCCGCCTATGACGGCGCCGTTTTGCGAGTGCAAAAGGTCCCACACGAGAACGAGGGAGTCGTCTGCACCCGAGGCCAGCATGCCTCTCCGGGAGGGGTTCCATTCGATCGAATTGACGGGCGCAGAGTGGCCGCGGAGTTCGAGGAGCGCTTGTCCCGGTTGTCGGACATCGAGAATGCGGATGAGGTTCGAGTCGGCGGCGAAGGTAGCGAGGAGGTGGGCGTCGTGAGGAGATGCGGCGAGACGCAAGAGAGGTGGTGCGTAGGACATGGTCTGCTGGGCTTTTGTGGGTGACACGCGACCGCCTGGTGAGTCTGCTCATGTTAGATGGACCTTTGTGCGAGGGGGGTATTCAACAAACCTTTGTCTCCTTGTCCAGGCAGCTTTTCTGATGGCTCGTAAATGATTGTGCTGTGCTCCAGGCTTCGCAGGTCGAACATTCGCACGCTGCCGTCCGCACCACAGCTGACGAAGACATCCACGCTACCAGCGCAGAATCGCACGTCAAAGACCTCCTTATCGTGGGCTATTAGCTGGGTTTTGGCAGTCAAAGTCGGTATGTCCCAAATGGTGCAGGTTGTGTCTATGCTGGATGTGATTATGAGCTTTGGTGACAGAGTGTTCCAGTCGAGCGAGGTAAGCGGTGCGGTGTGTTCGGGCGTTTTGGAATTCGAGAGGAGAGCCAACGGAGTGAGCTTCTGTGGTGGAGGCTCTCTTGTGTTTACAGAAGACGACCGCGATATGGTATTACTTGTCGGTGCACCGGTGCTCTGGGGTAGCGACCACAGCCGTAGGTGGTCGCCGGATGTTGCAAGCAGATCTGTCGACTGTTTCTGCGTGGAGGGAGGTTCCCATAGAATTCTTGTGACCGGGTAGGAGCAGGTGGCCTCGGCCACGCGTGTGTATTCTAGACCGTACTGCGGGGCTCCCGGCGCAGAACTGTCTTGCGGGGTGAGGTGGGTGTCGAGAATCTGGATCTGGGCATTATTAGTTCGCTGGTCCGCATCGACTTAGTATGGGCCATACAAAGTTGTGCGTGTCCTCTAGGTAGCTGCCCACAGCCATCTTCCCCGCACCGTTGCCGCCCTGCACATTCCACTTGCACCAATCGAAGGCGTATGCTGGCCATGGCGTGAGGTAGTTGCTGTTGGACGGCGAGCGTTCGTTTTCGACGAAGAGGGTGCCTGCGCCAGTTGTGTCTTCGCCCATGTTCGAGTTTGCGCGCGGCCTGATATCGGCCAGCCCCAGCGGTGAATTGGACGCAGCGCCGGAGGGGGTCGAAGGATAGTATTTCTGCGCAGGCGTGCCGGCAGGGTACTTGGAGGCGCTCTCTGGCGTGTGTGAAAAAGGAATATACTTCTGGTCGGGTCCAAGACCGGCCGGGCTGGATCGCGAGTAGGAATGCGACGAGGATGGCGGCGGGGGCTGGTTCATCGTGTTGGAGCGCGTAGGGAGGGTGTACTGCTGGGCGTTGGTGTTGATCTGGGGCACGGTAGGGACGGTCGAGGGAGCCGTGTAGGCGGACGGAGGAGGCCCGGGTCGCTGTTGCTGCTGCTGCTGCTGCTGCTGCTGCTGCTGCTGCTGCTGCTGTTGTTGTGCGTTGCCAGACCCTGCCTGCAGACTGCCGGGCACGCTCGGCGCGGAAGGCGCATTGCTGTACTGATTTACGGACTGATACTGGTCGGGCGGGTTATACACGTGCTGAGGCTGCGCTGCGACGGGCGGCTGCGAGGGCACATGCTGCTGGGGCTGGTTCATGGTGTTGATGTGCAGCTCCTCCTGCGCCTGTGTGGGTGCACTCCGCGGCTCGAAGCTGCGCGCCTGCTGCTGCTGCTGCTGCTGCTGCTGCTGCTGGGGAGGGGGTAGGCCACTCGTAGTGGGCGGTGCTGAATGCCCTCCTCCTTGGGCGCCCGTAGGAGACTGAACAGAGAGGAATGCATCGGTCCCTGCAGTCGTGGTGCCTGACGTCGCGACTCGGAGGTTGCCCGCAGGCGCGCCGATGCTACCCAACGCCTGCGCAGCCTGACTGAGGGCCTGCGACGGCGTGAATGCAGAATTCGGGTGGTGGTGATGCCCGAAAGGCATGTTTATGTTTATACACTTTGGAGATGGCTTACAGTGGGTGTGGGCAGCAATGGGCGGAGTGATGCAGCAGCCACGACCCACCACAGACCTGCCCTAGCAGCCCCTCCCCTCCCCCTCTATTCTATTGCCTGTACCTCCCATTCTGTCCACCGTTCCATGATCCGATCTGCCGCACGACGACTCAAGCTGCCGGCTCTCGCCCCCCACAGTCCTGCCCTGTGCCGCCCACGCTCCGTGATGCCGCCGCTTCACTGTGCCTTGCTGCTGCTCCCGCCCCCGCCATCACCGCCCACTTATGCAGCCCTCAAAGCCGCCTACAACGCGCCGTTGCTCGCCGTGCTCCAGGAGCTCAGGAACAGCGCCCACAACCATATCATCCTTGATATTGCCCTGCCATGTCCTGACCTGCACGGGCACATCCACGACGCAAGAGAGCCCTTCTATGCCACCACGCAGAGCCTCGTTGCCGGTCTCTACAAGCTCATATGCGTCATAGCCGCTAAAAATGCCATTAACACGGAAGACGCCGAAGGCGTCGACCCCCGTCTGATCTTGGTCGCCTACCCACGCAATGGCAAGCTGGTGCAGTCAGCAGCCGACAGCACGCCGGAACAGGAAAGGCAGGGCCCGGTCATCGACCTTTACACGCTGGCTCGAAGCCCTAGATCGTGGACCACCATCTACTCGGTCCAGTCTGAAGAGGGCGAAGAACTGTTGAAGAACTTCACTTCCATCAACAATATTTCTCGCCATGTTCGGCGCGTTCGTGGTGGCATAGTCACGGTGCACAACACACACCCCGTGGACCCTGCATGCATCTTCAACTCCAGCAAGCACTTCTCGGTGGCTGTCGGCGGCACCTTTGATCATATGCACATCGGTCACAAGCTTCTCCTGACCATGTTTGCTTTCGTGCTTAGTACAACTCCCGTGCCTGACACTCAAGATCCACGCGTACTTGTTGTCGGTATTACAGGCGACGAACTTCTAAAGAAGAAAAAATACGCAGACTATCTTGAAAGCTGGCACGACCGTCAACAGGCTGTTCACGAATTCCTTTCGTCCGTTATCTATTTCGGGCAGCCTGACGACGGGAGGATCCAGATCCAGGAAATAAACGAACCTGGCCCAAACGGACATGCCGTCCATGTCACCTACCCTACAGGCTTACTCGTAAAGTATGTCGAGATCTGGGACCCCTTTGGTCCCACCATAACGGATGAGTCTATTTCAGCCTTGGTACTTTCTTTGGAGACTAAAAGCGGAGGCAATGCCGTCAACAACAAGCGTCGTGAGCAGGGCTGGGACGAACTCGATGTCTTTGAAGTGTCGGTTCTCGACGCGGGCGAAGAAGAGAGCGTTGACGAAACGTTTCAGAGTAAGTTGAGTAGTACTGAGATTCGACGAAGGCGGAGAGAGCGCAACCAGTCACAGAAATGAGGCCAGCAAATGTCCCTCGGTAGTATAAGGAACGAATGGCATAGCGCAGCAACGCCGCATCTGCACCTCCCGTCACCAAAGGATGAGACAAATCGCGGGATATGGCGAGTCCATCCAAGCCATCTGCGGGAAGAGGATTGCTCAGCGCGGGACTGCTCAGCGCGGGACTGCTCAGCGCAGCTTGCAAGGGTGGGTTTCTGTGCGACCGTTGCGTGCCGTCGAGGAGCGGTCAGGCCGCAAAGCATTCCGTGAAGCTGCATGCCCCCAAGAAAGCACAAGGGTGTACAGTGGGATGGCACAAACTCGGCGGGTATTTTCGCAGAAGCCACAAGAATCAAGCATGGCGCTGCACCCTCACCTGTAGCAGCGATGGCGTTACAACAACTATTCCCGTGTCAATTATTGAGGCAGGATGACCGCAGGAAATGCATGTTGCGATCCTTCACTGCGCACCTACATCAGCGAGGCGAGCAGCGGGGTACGAGACTGGGCAGGCCGATAATCGGGCCACCACACTCTCATGCAGGCAATCGGCGACAGCGCAGCGCCCAATGTCAACTCCCGTCTTTAGATGAGAGGATGGGGGTCGCACACATAAAACCCATGCCACATGTTTCAGCCCTCTCAGTTCATTGTATTCGGCGTCGTCACAAACTCCTGCTCTCGTCCATGGGTCCACGCGAAACCCAAGTGCACGGCAGACCCTCACGCTGTTGACGGACGATTGGTGTTCTAGCGTCTTTTACAGACGCTGCTTCGCTGGCAATGCAGCGGACCCGCCAGGTCGTGATTCGAGAACTCTGCCCAGATGTGGAGTATGCCGGCTCTGCCTCAAATCAGAACCCAGCATCAGTCCCGCCATGCACCTCGCCATCTATCAATCGACCGGTCCTTCGGGAGGAGCCTTTGCTACCCGGCCTCACGCGCATGAGATTTTGGTCACGGGACTTAGCGCGCGGACTTCACCCAATTACCTTGCACACTAGCTGTCTTGGTTCCATACAGGTGCAGGCTTTCCTAGTCCACAGCCGTGTCCGAGTCCAGCACCTCTTTCAAACAACGCTTAGCTGACACTGGGGGCAGTGGTCATGCCTGCAGCTCCGTTTGCTCCCCAGGGCTCTTATCCTCCTACGTATGTCCCGAGCATCCCATGACGCACGCACCCGGAGCCCCATCAGAACACCACGCCGCCAGCTGAAGCCAGCCGTTACATTCCCTTCACGCCCACGCCACGCCTTCCCGTCTCAGCAGCTGGCATAAATTTGCCAGCAGGTCCCTTTCCGTCGGCCTTTACCGTGGTATCCCTTCTGCTTTGACTTACCCGGCGGTGGATGGTGCGTTTGCCACGCCATGGGCATTCTCAAGCTTTCGAACGAGCTCCTCCGTGAGATTCTGGACCATATAGATCCCGAGAAGCCCATAGGACCCGAGCGGCGCGCGCATCTGTCGCAAGAGAGTTTTGAACTGCCCCCGGAGCCGGATCCAGACCAAGCCCAGGACATTGCGAACTTTCGATTAACATGCAAGAGGTTTTCCGACTTGGGGGCTATTCATCAGTTCTCACGAGTCACTACACGCTTCTCTAGAAAAGGCCTTAAGCGCTTAGAAACCATCGCCAGTCAACGGCACTTGGCCGAACATGTCAAGAAATTCAGCTACATGGTCCCATTTTTTTATGTTGAAGGTTGTGGTTCACCTTCCATTTTCCATCATGCACGCGTGACTGACCAGGTCATAGGACGGGCACGCGTGCGCGAACTTTTGCCGATACTTCCTGCAACCTTCGGAACCCTCGATGTGCGTCACATGGATACCTTCTAACCTTCTATACTGAGATGATGCAGGTCAGACATTTTGTGCAAAAAGTGAAGGAGCAAAAAGAGATTGTCGAAACTCAGGAAGACGCCCGTGTTCTTAATAAAGCAATTTCGGCTTTCACCTCCCTCCAGCACGTGCAGATACTACGGTTGCAAGATCAACAGGACCGATTACTCATCTCGTACATCCGGGAACACGATCCACTGAGCCACTTGGTCGAGCTCAGGTGGGCACCAGCGTGTTCACATTCTACGAAAACTATCGGCGCAGCGCTACTAGCCACTAAATCGCCGTGCTCCCGATTCTCATCACCAATGCTAAGCCCGCAAAGTGCTCTAGGTGCTGCAAATGACCCGCCGTCGAACTTGAGCCTCTTCGCCGAACGACTGACTTGCCTGGAGCTACATTTCGACGATGGTACAGACTTGGACAATCGTATGCGGGCGCTGTCACCTTTGTCCAAGGCGGTTTTTAGCGCGGCTAAAAACATGCAAGCTCTGCATATAGGGTTTCCGTCGCACCGGCCACTGAGTCTGCGACTCGAAGAAATCTTCCACAACATCAAATGGGAAAAGCTGCTTGCTTTTGGGATTCAGGCATGGAGGCTTGATGCGGACGAAATCATAGCGTTGGCACGCCGGCACCGCGAGAAGCTGCGTGGGCTTCGTTTAAGAGATGTGTTACTCAAAGACGGTAGCCGGTGGCAGGATGTACTTGCGTTCCTACGAGCCGAAATGCCGAGATTGGTATGGGTCAGCCTGCGGCGCATCGACTATCAAACGCATTTTGATGAACAGTCTGAAAATATGGGTGCCGAAGTGCCCGATGAACAGTTCTCGGTTAGCGACAGCAGCAGCGAGGGAAACAGCGACGACTTCGATCCCCACGAAGACGACGACGACCACGACGACTACATCGATTCGGCAGACGACGTAAACGGCGACCAAGAGAGCGTAGGCTCGTTCGATGCGGGATCAGATGCTGAGTCTGACGAGCCGGAGCAGGGAGGCGACATCCATTTTCCACCCTTGTCCCCAGACACCCCGGCTTCGATTCCCTGGTGCAGCTGCAGCCACACGGACAGTGTGGAGAGTTTAAATGACAATGGAAACATGGTCACGCCGCAGCAGAGAAAATTCTGGGAGAAATGGGTCGTGAGGAAGGTGTGTTCAGAGCATTGCCACAAGTGAGCACAAGGCCAGCCCCTCTGCGGACAATGACGCCCACTACCGACGGACGGCTCCATCGGGTCACTTCCGCGCCCCACAGCTATCACAGCTGTTCTATACAGTTCTTGGCTACGTCCTTCTTAATAGGGTCGATCGAGACCGAATCCGCTGCGGTATATTTTAGCATATGGGCGCATAGACATCGTCGGCACCCTGCACTTCTCCGCACCTGCAACCCTAATCGGACCTGGCGCGTCTGCAGCATCATCTATCTACCTGCGACGCGCTGGTCAACGAAGTCCGACTCCGAAACCCCCCGATATAGCGAACGTACATTGGCAATTCACTCACGCCGCACTGTTCGCAACAACGCATGCGAGTCCAGCGGACTAGACCGCAGTCAGTATCTGGGCTGCCTGGCCATGGGCCCGCTCTTGACATTTTGCTCTCACTCATCACAAGTCCAGCTCCACCCCGCATACGACACCGGCGCTCATCGTGGCTGCGAGTCAAAGATATCACACGTGTCTATATAATACCTTTTAGCGTGGGCGGTTATCGTCATCAATCGTGTATCTAGTTTCTCTCTCTCTCTCTCTCTCTCTCCCTCTTAGAAGGCGTTTATTCGGTATGGGCTTACTTATCTACGTATCAGGTAAATAAAAATCATTTTCTCGCTTGGTTTCTGCGTCTTGGGTGTTGTTGTTGCTTGCTTTGTGTGAATGAGTGAATGTATGAAATCGAGTTAAATGCTGCACTGCATGGACGGCGCGTCCTCCGCGGAGTCTAATCGAAGTGCGGGCAGGACAGCCACAGATTAGTTAGTAGACGTGGGTATAACGGTCAGCTGAAGAAGACTTAAGCCCTTTGCACGAGAGTTATGTCTTTTCATATACCAAGCACAAGCAATGACAAGCATACAAGGCAGGTTGTGAAAATGGTCGATATCAAAATTTTTTCCCATATAACGCAAATGATAAAATCTCACCCGTCGCCTTAATGATGCAAGGCGGTAGCTGTGCAGCAGATTCCCTGGGTCAGAACTCCGGCAATGCAAGAATTTAAAAGAGACGCAAGCAAAAAAAAAAAAAAATAGAACCCATAAACTAAGATGAGGCTGGAGTACGTCCAGGCAGGATCTGACGCTTTGCAAAGACGTGAATGCGCCCCATAGCAACGCTGAACCGTGGCAGCCTCCGCAATCACCTCTTTCGCTCCCATACCCATTAATCCTACACCCTAATCGTACCGGGGATCCTCATCACCGCCCCAAGCCCCGGGCGTCGGCGCCGCAGCCGGCGTTGTATAGTAATCGCCCGGCGTAGGAGCATTGTAGTTGCCCGGCGTGGGCGCATCGAGCGGCGGGCCTCCCGGCGTAGGAGCACTGTACGCTCCATAGCCTCCGGGGGTTGGAGCCGAATACGCGGCCGGCGTAGGCGCAGCGTACGCGGCCGGAGTGGGGGCAGCGAGGTTGGACTTTGAGGTGGACGAAGCTCCCGCGCCCCATGCGGGCGCAGGAGTGCGAGCGCCAGGAGCGAAACCACCGTAGGAGGTGCCCGAGCCATCGTTCCCGCCGTACGCAGTCGCGCCGCCGTAGGAGGTTGCGCCGCCGTAAGCCGTCGCACCGCCGTAGGAAGTGCGAGAGCCATCGCCGCCGCCGCCCCAGCCGGGCGTCCGACCACCTGCGCCTGAACCCCAGCCGGGCGTGCGGCTTCCTGAGTTCGCAGCTGGCGTGGCACCACCCCAGGACGGACCGTTCCGAGCACCTCCGCCCCAGCTAGGGCCGGGCGTTCGACCGCCGCCGTTGTAAGGCGTAGCACCACCATAGCCGCCACGAGAGCGGTTCGGGAACTTGCCGCCGCCGATATCCGTGCTGTTGCCTGTCACAGGATCCTTGACAGTCAAGAGGTCTTTCTTGATCGATATTTGCTTGTTCTTGGTGTGGAGCTCGATGCGCGCTTCGTCGTTCATGGTGTCCTTTACGATCCCCAGGAGACCTTTGTAGGGACCTTTGCGGATTGTGACAGTCTTCCCGATCATCCTATCACGTCCAAACGACCGTGTTGGTGGCGGAGCCATTGACGCGCCGAGACCACCGTTCGGTTGCTGAAGAGCGGGATTGAGACCACTCAGGTCTGGCCCACCGGCTTGGGCGCGACCGCTCTTTGCAGCCATAGTGACAACGTTCGTGCTGCGAGTGACGAAGACACCGGCGTTCTCCACCAGTTCTCGGTTCTGTATGAATAGCTGGCCGCGGTGGATGTAGATAACCTTCCCTTGCCGGTTCTCTCCACCGTGCTCCTTGACCGTGTCGTCGTTTCGGATCTCTGAACCGTCCCGGTCTGTAGCAACGGCTCTATTATTACGCCCAACGGTATTAGAGACTTGGGTATGCAGAAGTGTGCGGACGTTCCCTTGCTGGTCCAGGACACGTAGGACTTCGCGATCGACCCGAATGACACAACCCACGGTTGAGGCACTACATAGTCAGTATTGGTCAAGACTGGAGAGGGGTTGCACTTACTCAATCTGCACCAGATCGTATAGATCAAACGGTGAATCCTGTCCAAGTGTGGCCGAATCTGCCGCGCGCTTCAAATCTTTGCTGAAGACAGTGATCTCTTCTTGCGTCGAATCGCAGAGCAGCGTAATCTTGTCGTCCTTGATCCTCGTAATCATACCAACTTCATCGATATACTTGCTTCCACCAATGACTTTGACGTGGTCACCGTCGCGGAATAGCTTTCGGAGAGTCCGCACGGGCGTATCGATTTGTCGGCCTTTGAGTTCTCCTTCTGTGACGCGGATTGTCACGATGTCACCTTTTGAGGTAACGGTGATACCGCGCAGACCCTTCTGTTCGCCGTCGTAGACCTCAACGCTATCCCCGTGGACAAAACTAGACCCTGATTGCGAAGCCTTCTGCGCGGCTTGAACTGCCAAAAGATCTATGCCGCCTGTGCCGTCTTCGGCAGGGGCGGCAAAGTATTGCAGCTCGTCCATGCGTGGGTTTACACTCTCGGCGGAAACATGATTGATCTTGACTTCTTTGATCAGGAAGCCGTTGATGTAGTCATCGCCTTTGTAATTGTAGATCTTCTGGCTGCCTGAACCAACCATGGTGAGATGCTTCATGTGCCGCTTCTTTGCTTCGACATCATTGAACAGCTTCTGTGGAGGACGATCTACGACACGACCAAAGGGACGCTTGCGTTTCGCGCTCTCGGCGGCGTTTGCGTCTTCGTTCACGCCATAGTCCAGACGTGGAACAAGCTGCACAGTGCAGTCAAGACCGTTGGCGTTGACTTCATAGATCTTGGCAAGATCGCCCTTGTACAGACCACGAGTCATGCGCACAAACTTGCCCTCTTCCAACGGTGTGCGCCTGCGCTTGCGGAGAAGATCCGGTCGCTCCTTGACATTGATAGAAGCTGGCGGGGTTCCCAAGAAGAGGTGAATGACACCTTCGACCACCTCGAGCATATCCTGTTTCGTGCTGGCTTCGACATAGATGTATCCCGGCATGACACTTCCGCGCTCAAAGGCCGAAACGACGCCACATGGTTGGCCGGCGCGGATCTTTTCGTCGATTCGCTTCATGATAGAAAAGATCACCTCGCGCTCTTTGGTTGGGCGGCACTTCAAGACCCAGATGGGGGGGTCGTCGACGGTGGGTTGGGCTGCTGGGATGGCGCCTGTCGCTGCTCGGCGGGCACTCATCATTTCGCGGCGCCGATACTTCTCGTCCATTCGCCTAGCCATTTCCTCTGCATCGATGTTCTGCTGCGCCTGTCGCTGGATGTCCAGCTCGCGATGGTGGCGGTCGTCGAGGTCGGCCGGGTTTGCTTCGAGCAGGTCGTCTGGATGGACTTCGTCGCCGATGTCGTCGTCGCCCTCCTCCTCCTCATCTTCGTCCTCGTCGACTTCGGCCTCCTCCTCAATGAACATGTTGCGTCGGGGCCTTTTCTTCTTCCTTGGTCGTGCCTGTCTGAAGTCAGCGCATTCCGCAAGGTGGCCGCAGCTCGCCCTACCACGACGTCGTCTTCATCATCCTCTTCGTCGTCGTCATCCTGCTCATCGTCGTTTTCTTCGCCGCCCTCTTCATCCTCTTCTTCGTCATCATCGGCATTGTTGCGCTGGGGGACGGCGGCCGGGGCGTCATCTTCGTCATCGTCGGCGGCGGCAGGCCTGGGATCGCTTGGGGCAACATCATCCTCGTCGACCTCTGGCTGAGGATTGAAGTCCTCGCCATCGGACTCGTAGTCAGACATTGTGGCGGAAAGGTGGGTGTTTCGCTGTGAGCTGGACGGTTCGCGCGCTGTTCAATAGCGCGGTGGATTGAGCGTGGACGCAGATGAGCAAACGAGGCTCGAGTTCGCGCTCTCGGGGTTCAATGTTAGTTATTCGACGGATTGTAAATTCAGATCTCACTACGCATAAAGTGGGGGAAAGAGAAAGGTGAGGTGCTTGTCGAGATGAGCGAGCGCGGCTTTGTTAAATGTTCATTCAAGGGCATGCCTTCGCAGTCGCGGAAGAGTAGCGCACCCGTGCACTAGTCAGCCGCTTGGCGCATGCGCTAACCCCAACCAGCCTCGTCCCCACTGGAGGCAGTTCACTCATGAGACTGCAAATATTTCAAAGAGCGATCGTCTTGCTAGGTCGTTTATACAAACTGATTCTGCTATGATGTAGGCTGTCTATCTCTCCATTGCAATACCCTCTTTCCTCGATCCTATTGTCCTTTCCTAGAGCGTCTATCACTTCACATTCTGTGCACCAGAAGCCGGCATCACGCAGAGCCGGATGCTGAATGTATGCGCTCAGTCGCCTTCATCCCACTTGTATCTCGAGAAGATCTCCTCCGCAGTCTTCGGCTTCCTCCGCTTGGGCGCAAGGACCGCCGTGACCCCGTAGAAGCTACATGGGCTGGAGCACTCGCAGCGTGGAGGCCTATCTACCCGTCAGTTGCCGAGCTTTTGACGCTACATAATAGCAACTCACAGATCTCCTACATCCTTCTCGCGGATTTCGCTCTTGTTCCTGTACCAGCGGTCCGCACATGTCTCCGCTTCTGCTGTCGCAACATCCGACTTGACCTTCTCCAAAGCTTCCCGGAGAGGAAGGGAAACGAGTTCTGCACGGTACTCATGTAGCATTTGAACAGGTTTTCTGCTATGGGAAAGGGCGGGAGCTCGTAGGCGTCCACCAAGAAGTCTATGTTGAGAGGGTCTTCATCCAGATAAAAGCTGCAGCTGCTTGTATCCATGGACAGAATCGGGGTCTTGTCATGACGTTGGTGCATGGCCTCTACACGCTTGTCGTGGGCCTGTGAGGAGTCCCCAGGAGGACCGTATGGCCCTTGGGAAGGAGGGCCCGCAGAGTCGGCCTCGCGATGCACTCTTCGGAGCCACTGGGTCTCCGTGTTCTTGCCCATGTACCCTGTGGCACGGGATTGTTCGGTGCGCATGAGGTCTTCGTTCATGTTGTCTAAGTCCTCGTTGGAACCCACTTCTGCTGAGACATTGGCCTCGCCTTCTCCTTCTCCTTCGCCCTCAGCTCCGCCCTCGTCTTCGTCCTCGTCTTCGTCGCGGCCCTTGTCCGGGCTTCTTTGGAGCGAGGACGCGGCTTCGGCGACATCTTCTTGGGTCTTGGCTAGGGGTGAGAACGCTGTCTTGAGTTATTAGGACTGCACACTTACACTAGCAACTATGTTGTCGATGCGCTGCTGCTCGCGGGCCGACACGTCTGCGCGCAGCTCCTGCAGCAGCTGCAGCATGTCCTGGTTGTGCTCGGTGGCGCTGACAGCGTCAGCGGTGGGGCAAGTGGGAGCATATTGACAAGGGCACAAACGTCTTCAGGCGGTTTTTGCGACTGGCCATGTAGACGCACAGTGTCGCGCTTTCAGTACAGTTCTGGCATTTCGGTCGCTTTCCATTACACTTGATCTTCCGCGCCCGACAGCCCATGCACGCCCGCGAGACGCGGCCCTGGGATGCCGCCGGGGCTTTTTTGGGCGGCGGCGGCTCCCTGGGCCTGTCGAGGCGCGGAATGGGCATTTTAGCATGGCCATCTGGCGGATGAGGTTGAAAGAACGACATGATGGGTTCTGGAAGTGGGGAGAATGGAATCTGGCTTTGCGAATCTGAGGTGCCTGCGCATCGTGATCATGCTACGCCATAGACGAGGCCCGTTTGGCTGGCCCAGCAACCCGAGCGAGAGGATGCTGGGAAGATTACATGTCTACCTACATATCGAGCCGCTTGCGCGCTGTCGCCGTATGTGAGGAGAGGCGCCCGACGGCTTTCCGCACGCCGCTGGCGGAGTGGAAGGTGCGAAGCATACGGCGACGGGTTCCATGACTGCTATGATGACATGGCCGTGCTTCGTTAGCGCGTTGACGCCGAATGAGGGAAGGAGCCGCTCGCTGATCGTCTTTTGGCAGGTGCCCCACCCGCTCGCAGCTGCCCCTCGCAGCAGGACGATGCTGAATTGTGCAGTCACTACAGTGGGCGCTCTCGAGCATCAGCACGTCTAGGCACACCGCGCAGCATGGCCGACGCCCGCCAGGCCGAGCGCGACTACTTCTCCAACGAGCCGCCGCCCAAGGACCTAACGGCCAACGTCACCCTCGCCCGCGAGTTCATCGCCCGCCACGACCACGACCGTCGCCGCGTCGTGCTCGTCACGTCCGGGGGCACTACGGTCCCGCTCGAGGCACAGACGGTGCGCTACATCGACAACTTCTCCGCCGGCACGCGCGGGGCCACGAGCGCCGAGTACTTCCTCCGCCATGGCTACGCCGTCATCTTCCTGCACCGCCAGTTCTCGCTGCTGCCCTACTCGCGCCACTACTCGCACAACACGCGCTCCTTCCTCGACTACATGCGCGACGAGGATGGCCGTGTCGTCGTCGACGAGCAGCACCAGCAGGACATGCTCGAGGTGCTGCGCCAGTACACCCAAGTCAAGCGTGAGGGCCGCCTGCTGATTCTCTCCTTTGTGACCATCACCGAGTACCTGTGGGACCTGCGCGAGGTCGCCCAGCTCATGCGCCCGCTGGGTCCGCGCGCCATGTTCTACCTCGCCGCCGCCGTGTCCGACTTCTTCGTGCCCCGCGATCGCATGGTCGAGCACAAGATCCAGTCCAACGAGGAGTTCGCAGTGACAAACGAGAGCAGCGACGGCACTGCGCCCGCGGCCGCAGCCCGCACTGAGGGCAGGAAGCTGGTCATTGACCTCGAGCCCGTGCCCAAGTTCCTGAAGCAGCTCGTCGACGGTTGGGCCCCGGACGGCATCATCGTGAGCTTCAAGCTGGAGACGGACCCCTCCATACTCGTGAAGAAGGCCAAGTATGCGCTGGAGAAGTACTCACACCACCTCGTCATTGGCAACCTGCTAAACACGCGCAAGTGGGAGGTCGTTTTCGTGTCCAAGATGGAAGGCTTCTCGGAGAAGTGGATCCGCGTCCCGGCGAACAGACGCACCAAGAGCTTTTCGGGCGTACCTTCGCTCGTCGGCTCTGCGGATCTGTCCGCAAAGGAAGCCGCGTCTGAGCCATCGCAGTCGCTGCTCGAGACCGAGCACGCGGTGCCCAAGGGCGAGCCCGCCGTAGAGATTGAGTCCCTCATCATCCCGGCCATTGAGGCCATGCATACAAAATACATAGAACAGACGCGCGATAGACAACCGCAGGCGAGCGGCTAGGTAACAATAGACGCAAAGCGAAACGGCTCCAGACGTGGCATGCGCATGTGAAGTCGTCGTCACCTTGGCAGCATCTTCTCTTGTCACCACCGCCCCTTCCCATCAACGAACCTTTTACCATCTCTTATCCGCCCTCTCCGCCTCAAACCAGTACCCGCCATGTCTCGCGCCCAATCGCATTCCCCGCCGCTGCCGCCTCCCAAACCGTCCTCACACAGGCCCAATCGAGCCCGACGTACATGTCCTATTGCCGCTTTCGGGCGGCGCGTGGGTGTGCGACGCCGTCCAAGACATTTCTCAGTCACCACACTCTCCCCACGACCCGGGTTGGGGAATGAGGCGACCCGGGGAGCGAGGTCGTGGGACGTGTGTGGTGAGGTGTGACTGTTTGGATGCCCAGATGGGAATGCGTGGAAGTTGGGATGGAGGCGGTTTGGTGAGTGGGTGGTAGGGGAGAGGGTTGGCATGGGATGAACGGTAGAGGCTTGGGGCTGAGCGCGTAGGGAAAGTTGTGAGTGCGTTGTTCGATTGCGAAGTAACTCTCTGGAGGTGAGCCTGCCCAGGCGCCCGTAATCTCACGTGACCCGCCGTTTTCACCGGCATAGCTATTTGAAGTTATCTATGAAGACGCAGGAACGTCGCGAACTACCTGATTAGAATTACAGTGCGCAATAGCCGTCGTAGGCCACTTAGCATTGCAGGTAAAGCCGTAGCTGAGTAACTAAACCTGGAAAGCGCACATGTGCAGTTGTTGGCGGTCGCCCGCCCCCGCCTTCGAGCGGTTCAAGTGCTCCCTTGAAGAGCCTCCCTGCCAACACTGAACAACTCACGGGCTATCAGGGCCGAAAAAGCCATTTATAATATATTCATATTACGCACAGTCTACACAGCCACCAGCTAAACCACCCATGAGCGCAGGAGGAAGCCGCGACCCTGGGCGCAAAACGCCTTCCTGAAAAGTCTCCGTCAGCTGCACCACGTCCACGATGTTCTGCGTTGCCTCTTTTCTGGAACCTCAAACATGATTCTGTTATCGATACACCTTCCGAAGCACAGCTGCAGGCTGTGACCAAGATGAGATCGGTGGCTGAGACGAATATGCGCTACGGTTCCGACGATGCAACGCTCGCGACCTGCACGAAGGTAGGCGTGTTGTCAACCCTCCCTGGTAGAATTCGCTTACTCCCTTATTGTCTTCACTCCGCGTTAGACTTCTACCATCAGCCAGGTCGAATTTCAAGCACTCTTTGAACTTTATTCGCAAACATTTCTTGGTCTGAATTACCAGGAGATCGCCACCACGTCTGCTCTTACTAATTACTTTGTGTTTATTTATGGTGGGGCGGGGACGAGGAAGTTGCATTCCAGGTGATGCTGTGTTACGATTCAGCGCTACCACCTCCCACAGCGCCTTGCGCGACGACTACCTTCTTCTAGCTGCATCACCGGACGCATTGCAGTTTTCTCCCGCATTCCCGTGGCACTGGTGAGCTTCAATTTTCCCGTTGTTTTCGCCTATGGCGCTGTAGCATGACATGCATGACCAGATGGACGACAGCGCCTGTTGTTTGAGAGCGTTTCCCGACAGGCGCCATCGCCAGGTTCGAGTCTACAGACATCTGACAAGTCCACCATCCCTTGCTCAGATCTGCTCGCCTATTCACTTGGGTCACAAGCCCTGCGTCCCATTGGACTACATGGTGTTGCGACACATCAAATCGAGGGTACCGTCGCCGAGATCTCTTCACCGAGTACACAAAACACGAATCCAAGGCATTGGTTCTATGTGACGCTAGCCCTGGCAACTCAACCCCAGTCTTTTCACCGTAGCTCTAGCCAGCCGGTACTAGATAAACAATATGTCTCACCCCTTGGCTCCAGTCCGCTGGTTGGGTGTGTATGTATATAATCGTGGCAGGCCCTATTGTGTTATCAGTCTTATCGCACTTGGTCAGCTTTCCTGTCCCACACTACTGGTTTGTCTATCATTTTCTGTGGCCGAAAATTACATCAGCTTACAATTGGTGCGTTGCGGCAATGTC
Organism: Bimuria novae-zelandiae CBS 107.79; assembly: GCA_010015655.1. Lineage (NCBI taxonomy): Eukaryota > Fungi > Ascomycota > Dothideomycetes > Pleosporales > Didymosphaeriaceae > Bimuria > Bimuria novae-zelandiae. The sequence goes on along the minus strand of ML976675.1, from coordinate 312,726 downwards.
TGCTGCCATGACATTCACTCCGCAGCATCCCTCACCACTCGCTCGAACAACTTCTCCCTTCAAAAACCCGCGTACTGCACCATCTACACCGGGGAACACTGAGCATGTATGGGATGAATATGAGAAGCGGGCCGTCGAAAATGCACGCAGACGAGACACTATGTGGAGTACAAGTCGACGTCAAACTCAGCAGTCGCGTTTCTCCAGTGCAACTGTACTAGATATCATCAAGAGCTACGACCCACACTCATCTCCCAGAGTACCTTCGATCAAAGATAGTCCTCGATTCGACTTTGGCTTCCCTACACAACAGCGCCCTCAGCTCCCGGTTACAGAATCTACTACCGTGGCTATCTGCAAAACGTGCAAAGGGTCAATAACATCAACACTTGGAATATGCGAAGCATGTAAAAAGACCATTGTTCTATCGTCTCCGGCACAAGCCACCCCGCCGCTCACCCCTACGACTCAGAGCTTCACACTGGCGGACCCGACCCAGAAGGGAGAGACATCTCCAGCAAATAAAGATATGCGCACATCCACATCGCCCAAACGAAGATCACGTCGCATATCGTCAGCGCAACTCGTAGACCCGCCTATCCGGCTCTCCTCACTGCGACCACCACCACCTTCGCAAAGCACCCCTCGGCTATCCGCCGAGACCTCCCGCCCACGGAACGCGTCCCTACCAGGCTCATTCGAGACCTTGAAGCGCCTCCCGATCTCTCGCAAGCCTGTCCCACTCTACGCCTCAGTGCCCGCAACTCCTACCACCCCACCGTCAACAGCTCATTCTTACCACTCCGCAACAAGAACACGACCGTGCTCCCTCGCAAACATAACAACGCCCCCAGTGACAGAAACATCATCGTATCGCTCCACCCGCCACAACAGCGCAACACCCTCGGAACTCTCCACCCTCTTCCCCTACCTCTCTTCGTCGACTACGACAACGTCGCCGCCGAGTGTGTACCGCGCGAGCTATCAGCTGCAGAACACTATGAGCGCGTGGGAGGACTCGGACAGCGAGGACGAAGAGAAGGTCGGGCTGGTGAAGTACTGGCGCGGACGCAAGTGGAGGAGCAGCAGAGGGAGCTTGGGCAGTCAGTCTGGGCAGGCGCGAAGGGAGAGTACGGAGACGGGAAACGAAGAGGAAAGGAGGAGCGCGGAGATGCCGGTGGGAGGGAGGAAGAGGAGAGGGTTTGTGAGGGTTATTAGCTGTGGGTGTGGGGTGCAGTGATGGGTGAAAAGGGACAAGGGTGGGATCATTTTTGTTGCGCGTTACTTAGCGGCATGTGGCTGCATATCGTGAGGACGCCAGGGGCCTTGGGATACGCAGCATAGCTGGATGTATGTCTGTTTTCAAGCGAGAAGAACACTGCGTAGCCTCGAGATATTGGTATCACAAAAGCAAGCCCGATGAAAGGGCGCTCTGGACCCTTGAGTACTATGCTTCCAGTCTGTCTATTCTTCCCTCAACGATAGATCAGCTGAAGTCGATTATCAGGTTGTTTACCTCCTTTGATAAACGCGCATGGGACGAAGCTTTGAGCGCTCACGCTTACTTCGCCGTGAGAGCTGGCACTGGCGGTCCATCAAGCTAAACATTGAGCTCCGCTACGAGCCTCCCTCCCGCTCGGGTACCACACCGGCACCAGTCCGTCCGGCTGTCTAGAGCTTACCTCTCGCCATCGACCTTGTCGAATAGAATGTGACGTCGTAGCGATGCCTCCCACCCGTAGCCTGCTCGACTGATACAAACCTTCCCGCGCATCTGCGGTTCGCCGTTCTCACCTCGCCCTGTCTATCCATCCAACTTTTCAGCGCCCAACAACACTCTACTAACCTTGGATGGTGTGACATCCCGAATACAAAATATGGCTACAGGTGATAATTTGAAAAATTTCCAGTGATAAAGATGGTGCTTTTGTGGGTGGCTAGGGTGGTTGTGCGACATTGGATTTCGCTTGCGAATTTAAATCCAAGGTTGGGTGGATTCGAGTGCAGGCTTTGGTTACACGGCGGCTGAATGATCAATTGATGCGTCTGCGCGTCACTGCGAGGGGTGTTGATCGGGCGGTCTGGTGGGCGTTTCAGAGAGATGGAATTGATGGCTGGGGTGGTGTGGTGTGGCGGGGACGTCACGGGGCAGTTGCGTCGATATATATATAGGTATGCAATGGCCCGCTCGAAGCTGCGTGGTGAGCGGACGGTGCTAGAGTTACGTCGAAGTGGTTTTTACAGGCCTGGGCGATGGCGGGTTTTCGAAGCTGTTATTCGTCTCTCTGTGTTTCTTCCTTGACATGATATAAATAGATGATTACGCGGGTTTGCATGCAGCAGCGTCGTCGCTGGAGCGGAGGGCGTGTTTAGGTCGTGCTTGTTTGCTTGCTTTAGTGAGAGAGGTATACATGTTGAGGAGTTTAAAATATGGGTTGTGAGAGGGGGCGAAAGGAGGGGGGAGGTAGAAATGGACAAAGTGGATCCAGAGAGGCGTGTTTTGGTAGGTCCTGGGACTCAAAAGAGATAGGTTCTATGTGTCATTGGGTCTGCGCATCGTGGCCGACGACGTGGGTAAGATGTTTTAGGTGTGCTGACCTGCTCTCGTGGAAATGAGACCTTCAGATGTCGGACCTCACCTGCAACTGCAAAACTATGATCACGTGACTTCCTGGTACCCGTTGACCCGTGGACTACTCATGCAGCTTCCACTTCAAAGGCAGTCGTTTCGCACATGGCGGTGCTAGCTCGTGATAATCCTCCTGTGAATGTGCCGAACTGCAGACCGTGATTCTCGCGGCGCAACGACAGGAGCCACGATAGCCGTCCCACTGTCAGAAGTCGGCATGGTGGTGCAGTTTGGCTGTCCAACGCTGATGGGAGGCACCAAACTTCCCGCGCTGCAGGACACACGGTTGACTCGTTGATCTCAACACCGTCTTGAACACCGTGCATTCCAAGAGAGGCCATTTGGAAAGGCCGTGACTTCTGATTCCGGGGCTCAAGCGAGGGCGAAAATGTGGTAAGGGTGATGTCTGAGTGTAGTGCCGAGTTTGCCAGGTACCTGACAACGCACAACACCAAAGTGAGGTGGTGAAACGTCATTCGATAAAATGCATCGCTCGATTTGGTCGCATTGCATGAAAGCCCCATGAATGTTTCTGAAAGTGCGGCAAGGCGAAGCTTCACCGCGCGAAGCTAGATGCAGTAGTTGTGTGGGGCTTCTGGAACCTTGTAACTGTTTGAGCGTTGCCACGGTTCATTTTGGTGTTTAACGTGTTAGTGGACCACCAAAGCGTGCAATAAACATGCTACGGCGAGAACTTGGGGTTGTCCTTGTGTTTTAACGTCCACAGCCATCGGTAGGTCGGCGGCGCTATTCCTGTTCCTGGATCCGAGCAGCAAACCTGAAAGGCGGGGGCACGGCGCCTATTTACAGCAAGCCTCTTTAGGGGAACAACCGGGCGATCAGATTCGGATGGCAGTTCGGCGATGCTTGACTCCTTTCAAGCTTTTTCGCTCTCTCATCTGCAGAAGGATGACAACAGCCCGCGCGCTGTCAACCACCTGTCACCCTTCGCCATGAGGGGGTTTTCTCTGCGGTAGACTACCCCCAACACGTCCGTTGTTTATCGACCTGTCGCACATCCAATGTCATTGACGCGCATGGCAGTGGTGATATCGCTCGTGTCCACCGTGCACAAGACACCCACCAACGTTCCGCCATTCTTCTGCGTCCCACCACTGGCGGCACAGCCTCCCTGAAATAGAGACATGCCAGCAGCCTGAGACCCTGTGGGAATCGTTGCGCCGCTTAAGCGGCTGTTCCACATCGGCGAGTCGAAACTAACGCTGAAGATCACTCTGGATTCCTAATTGGCCGACTTCAACTGCACTACCTCCTCTCAATGGACGCCGGTTTAGGGGCATCTTACCGTACGGCCCTGGTTGCTTTGTATACATGTGTGCTCCCTCGCCTTTTGATATTCCCCTCACTTCGTCCAGCTGTAGGCCCCAACTCCTTGCCTCAGCACGTTCACTCGTTCGATTGTCACTCGTTCTGTACCGGAGGTGTGGTCTTCATTGCGCTGTACACATCTTGGAGAAATCGTGTACGACATTCGTTACCATTTGTTAATACCGAATTGTTAAGAAATCGGCCCACCATCCGCCCAGCAGTCCTGTTCATTGGGCTACTAAATCCACGTTACTGAACAAGCGTACCTGCCATTCTGCTCGGTATCGTTCCAACGTCAGGTGAGTATTTTCAGTCTTTCTTTTAGCACTGCAACCACGCTCGAATGTAGCACCTACCGCATATGCATGGCGTTGCGGTAGCAACTGCCTTCACACAAAAAAATCCATGACGTGCCACCGCTCAGCTGCGGCTGCACTTCAGGCTTTATTGGGTGCTCTTCATGGTATCCGCACACATGCATCCCAACCTCCCACGACGACCTCTCTATCTTCCCTAACACTTCATTCATCCTACCTATAATTACCTATCGGCCCTCTTGGGATTGTTTGGATGCATCTTATCTCACCTACTTACGCGTCTAAGTGTCACACCATGAGGGCCGCTCTTCTGACCGCGGGCGCCTTCGCGAGTCTTGCGACTGCCAATATTAATTTCCATTGGGTCAACCCATCATGTAATTACACTCAACACCAAGACATGAAATGCCTAACAGGTCAACATTGCGCCGAAGGCGACGTGTAGGCTCAACCGTCCAAATTACCTTAACCGTCCCTGACTAGTCGCAGTTGCGAATTTAACGAGAGCAATCTGCAACAAGTGTCGCGGTCTTTTGTTGGCCGTGCTCCAGTGAAGAGGCAGAACCAAAAGTATTCTGCTGACGGGCAATGTGGTCCGGCGCATGATAATCTTCTGTGCGACCCGAATAGCATAGTGTACGACGGAGCATGTTGCAGTCAGTACGGATGGGTAAGTTTGCTCCAATGATTGCTCGTTCAAGTGCTAATGCGCCCAGTGTGGAAGCACAGAGGCACATTGCGGCGAGGGCTGCCTTTCAGGCAAATGTACAAGCACTGGCGGCTCTTCCGCAGAGACTCCGTTGACATCTAAGTCGGTCAGCGGGGCTGCTCCTCGTAATGATGGGCGATGCGGTAAAGACTTCGGAGACGCCACTTGTGATCCTAACAGCGAATATGGAGGTTGCTGTTCGACATATGGGTATGTTGCCTCGTTTCCTTACACATCGCCCTTTACTCATAATATGAAGATATTGCGGTTCTACAGACAGTCATTGCTTAGTTGAAAATGGCTGCCAAAACGGCTGCAAAGACGCTGCGCCCCCATCCACGACCGCCCCAGCCCAGAGCGCGTCCGCTACCCGACCCCCATCTACCACGACGTCCGGCGAACCTGTGCTTGGAATACCTTCGACTTCGGCCGCAGAACCGACTGGCAAGGCTACTATCGATGGCAGTTGTGGCGCTAACTTCGGCAACACTGTCTGTGGTGATTGGCCTCAAGGCTCCTGCTGCTCCATGTATGGCTACTGTGGTAACATGACGTCACACTGCGGAGAGGGTTGCCAGTCTGGCCCTTGTCTCAACGGTCCGGTTCTTCCTGCACCCAAAGCAAGCCCCGCTCCTGCAGCTGAGAAACCCGGTACGCTCAAGAAGTATGGAAGGTCAGGTGTACCTGCTATGCATGCTGGATTGATGCCAAACGGCAAGGTCGTATTCTTGGACAAGGTTGAGAACTACACCGAGTTGAAGCTTCCCAACGGACAGTACGCATACTCATCCGAGTGGGATCCAGTTACGCAAAAGCTTACTCCACTTTCCTACAAGACGAATGCGTTCTGCTCCGGTGGTATCTTCTTGGCCGATGGTCGTTTCGTGTCTATTGGAGGAAATGCTCCTCTCGATTTCATCGACCCCACTGTTGGGGATGGGTTCAAGGGAATCCGATTCTTGAAGCGCTCGGCTACTGACGCGAGCTTGGATGGCCAGTCATGGGACGAACCAGGAGATGAGATTGATACCGCTCGCTGGTACGCCTCTGTTCAAATTATGCCCGATGACAGGATTTTCGTTGCATCCGGAAGCTTGAACGGCCTTGACCCCTCGAAGCCGGAGAATAACAATCCCACTTACGAGATCCTCAATGCGGACGGCTCTCCCCAAGGCATCAGCATCAACATGGAGATACTTTCCAAGAACCAGCCTTACTACATGTACCCTTTCCTCCACCTGCTAAATGATGGAAACCTTTTCGTGTTCGTCTCCAAATCTGCCGAAATATTCAACGTTGGTGGTGGAAAAGCGGTCCGAGCGCTTCCCGACTTGCCAGGCAGCTATCGCACGTACCCCAATACTGGTGGCTCTGTTCTTTTGCCCCTATCAAGCAAGAATAATTGGAGCGCGGACATCATCATCTGCGGCGGCGGACCCTACCAGGACATCAGTGCGCCCGCCGAACCTTCCTGCGGCCGAATGCAACCAATGGCAGAGAACCCTTCGTGGGAGTTGGACGCTATGCCTGAGGGTCGCGGTATGGTCGAGGGTACTCTGCTCCCTGACGGCACCGTCATATGGCTCAACGGTGCCCAAGAGGGCGCCCAAGGTTTCGGTGTTGCCCGCTCGCCCTCCTACGAAGTCTTAATCTACGACCCAGCTCAACCACTTGGCAAGCGCTTCACCACAGGCCCCAGGTCAGACATCGCCCGTCTCTACCACAGCGTTTCCCTTCTTCTCCTCGACGGTACCATGCTCATCTCTGGCTCCAACCCCGTGGAAATGCCCATTCTCAAATCCACCACGAAGGACCCCTTCGTCACCGAGTTCCGCAACGAGATCTACACGCCTCCTTACCTCCAGGGCAACCCCACACGTCCCACAGACGTCAAGCTCTCCTCCAAGTCTTTGACAGCGAATAAGTCGAATTTCACAATCTCGTTCACCGCCCCTAAAGATTGCAAGGCTGTCAAGGTCTCATTGTACTATGGTGGTTTCGTGACGCACTCGGTGCACATGGGCCACCGCATGCTGTTCCTCGACGCAGCAGGCTTCAATGCGGGGAGCACCAGCCAGAACATCACAGTCACAATGCCGCCGAATAAGAATGTCGCTCCTGCGGGTCCGTACGTTGTGTACGTGCTTGTAGACGATGTCCCGGCTATTGGACAATTCGTGCAGGTTTCGTGAGCCGTGGCTGGCGTTTTGCCCACTACCGTCGCCATTCTTCTCTCAAAATCATTATTACACTTTCTTGTATATTGTTGGAACCCACTGAATCATTGCGGGCTATTACTTGTGGTGCTGTGCCACGTTGGGTAGTGATGGCGGCTGAGCATGTTTGCGTAATATACTCAATCTCTTGGACTGTTTGGGCTAGTGCTCTTGTTATTTGTGTACGAGCGTATGTGTACTGGTGTAAATGGAGGCATTGCATGACGTAGTATTGATATGGGGATTGTTCGCATTTGGAACCTGACGGAAAGTAAATTAATGATTTGAGCAAAGCAAGTAGCTACAACCAAAACTATCGTCTCGCACGCAAATGGCGTCGGAAATTATAATGAAGTCAAAGATTGTGCGAGGCGCACGCATACTGTTTTTCGAATGCGAAGGTACATACCAGAACGACGTAATGCGAGGTCAACTTGGCATTACATACAAAAAGCGTGACCTGAAGCCACGCTGTTTTCCACGCGCGCCGCGCACTTGGTTTGAAACGGCGGTAGATTGGCAGGGCGCCGTGGGAGCACGGATGTCTCGCGCGTGAGATGCCCTGCCATCCTTACTTGGCTTTAGGTTTCATTTGCGCGCCCACGAGGGCTGGAGAGAGATGGAGTAGCGAATTTTTATATACCGTACTGTTTTCTCAACGTGAGATTCTCAGTCTGAGGCTATGACCGATGCATTTGCGTGCTACTTGTGAGGTGGAAGATGAAGATGTAGGTAGGGCGGTGCTCGGGAATTGGGGCTCTGGCCCCCGTAGGGCTTACTGTAGCGCACGAGTGGCGTCCGTCGGACTTTTTGAAAGTGGTACTTGCGTCTTTCTGGAAAATGGGAACTGGAGTTTTTGAATTTGTGAGCGTTTGTGGGGACTAGACGTATAGTGCTGTAAGGCTGTGGTGTGCCTTTTTCTGCTTGAGGGAGGTGTGCGCGACATGCTTACCGATGCGAGTGTCTGAACGTTTATGAAAGGATCCTGGAGTAGCACTGCGCCTCCTCCGGAACGAACCACATGGTTGTCCCATATACAAGGAGGATTCCGTAGGATGGCATAAAACTGGGTTAAGGTTTGTGCAGATCCTAGTATTGTCCGACAACAGGCGCATATATGGACGACTCATGCCGATGTCTTAGATGTGCACTGTACTCCAGCAAGTCGTCCTATTAAGTGTCCTTTCTGTCGCTCATTACTTTCGCTCATTCGTAAAGTTGTATCTCTCTCTACCTTATCATTCATTTCTGGGTGTTGTTACTCTAAGAAAATTTACGAGCAGCGCTCTTTAGCATTATGCGTTCCGCATTGGCGATTGCCCTGAGCGGCTCCGTTAGCCTCGCAGCTTCCCACCCGCAGGCGCAGCGCCGCGAGGTCGCTTCGTTTCCGGCTGGGCAGTCGTGGGATATTCTTTTGAACAAGGGCAATATCGATTTGAGCAATCTGGGCAGCACTGAGAGTGCCAACGTTGCGGTCATCGACATTGACCTTTTCGACAACGACGCATCCATCATAAAAAGCTTGAAGGATCAGAACAAGCAGGTTATCTGCTACTTCAGCGCTGGCTCTCGCGAAGATTGGCGCGAGGATGCGGACAAGTTCACTGCTAGCGACTACGGGCAGGGTCTCGAAGGGTGGGAGGGTGAGAACTGGGTGAACGTTAAGAGCGCCAATGTGAGGAGCATCATGAAGGAGAGGATCAAGCTCGCGGCAACCAAAGGATGCAATGCCGTCGACCCTGACAATGTCGATGGATTCGTATGTCCCCTCTATCGCATGTTCTCGACACAACTCTAACTCTGGCAGGGCGATAACCAGGACGGGTTCGGATACGAGCAGAGCGCCTACGTTGACTATGTCAAGTTTCTCGCGCAGGAGGCGGCGAGCAACGGGCTCGCCATCGGCCTCAAGAACGCGCTAGATCTCATCCCCGATGTCATCGACGTCATCCAGTTCGCCGTCAACGAGCAGTGCCACGAGTACAACGAGTGCGACAGGTACAAGCCTCTCACGGCGGCCAACAAGGCCGTGTTCGCCATCGAGTACGGAGGCGACAACTGCGCCAATCCTGCCGGCGTGAAAATGTCCATCTTGATCAAGCCGGAAGATCAAGCCTTGAACACGCTGGGCGGGGCCTGCGAGGCGGCGAAGGCCTCGTCTCCCTCGGCATCGACGGCTGCACTAGCTCAGCCGGCCATCGCAAGTTCGACGTCTGTCCTGGCTCCGGCGCAGACGCCGTCTCTTCCAGCGGCTCCGGCTGTCACGTCGGCATCGGGCACACTTGGGAGTTCGTATTCTGCTGCCCTGCCTGAGGCTACTGCTGACCCTACTCCTGAAACCGGTGATGAAGAAGAAGAGAATGAAGAGGAGGGGGAGTATGAAGAAGGCGAGGATGAGGACGTTGACGAAGAAGAGGAAGACGATGAAGAGGACGAGGACGTGCAGCTTTGATGGCAGCGTCACCCCAAACACGACGAGTAGAGAGTCGCTTAAGTGATTAGGGGTGCCCATAGCATCTGGTAAGATTGCAGTTCTTGTAAATATATCACGTATGGATCATTTGTTGTTCGAGATCTGAGGTCTTTGATTGATGTCGGGTGGCAGATCGCTCTTCAAGTTACTTAGGGTACTTAGGAATACATAGGTGTGATACAAAAAGCAGATGATTTAGACTAAATTTTGAATCTGACGGATATGGGAAGAGAAGGTTGTACAGGTGTACGAAAAGATGCAGGAGATGGATGAGCTTCCGCGGATGGCTCGTAGCCACCATGTGGGGCTCGGGCCGTTGCAATTCACGTGACGTACTGAACAACGCAAATGCGAGCCTACAGGTCGGCCGACTGGTCAAAAAGCCAAGCCGACTGGTGGGGTCCAAGCGCCCTTGTGCCAAGCAGTTGGCTTAGCCTAGCAACCTAAGCGATAGGTTAGCTAAGCCTAACTAATAAAAAATTATATATTCTAACTATATTAGTTATTAAGCTATAACTACTACTATCTTTCTAGTAGATCTAGTTCTTTTTCCTTAATAGCCTACTGCTGCGCTTTAAGCTAAGTTTTAAGTATTTCTAGTTTAATTCGCTGCCTTCGCTCCTCTATCTCTTGCTAGGACATGCGCTTCACTGTGCTACAACGTGTTAGTATCTCATTATAGAGGTGTTCTGAAGGTGTTATTCTTACCTTATATGTGGTCTTTGTGAACTCGATCTTGAAGAAGAACTAGCTCGTGAGCTATGCCGTGAGCTCCTACGTCGTACAATACCGCTTGAAGATGCTCTATGCAAGACTGTATCTAGACTAGCTATAGCTTCTTGCAGTTCTATAAGAGTTTGGACGCGTCGCTATTCTAAAATTATATTAAACCTGTTCTCTACGTGTTTAAAACGTGTTCTATAAATAATACATACTCTCACGAGCATGTGCCTGCTAAAATTAAGCTTTAAGAGATATATCCCTTTAAATATAAAATATTCTAAAGCCTTGCCAAGCATTAAACTGCTTAACATCCTATTAGTTAAGTTTTTCTCTACTATAATTATGTTAGCAACATGTTAAGAACAAGTTAAAGATATGTTACTTTAGAATTACTGCTAAAATTTTTAGCTTCTTACCTGTAATATTTGACTTATTTACACTTTGCTTAACAGCATTTATATAATAGCGTAGAACTAAAAATACTTTAGGTTTTATAAACGAACATGCTTTGTTAATCCCTCTAGTAATAAGTAGGTGACGCTTATATCTCGCCTACTCTTTAATAGGGCTATCTTTATAGTCTAGAACACGTTAATAAGATGTTCTGTAAATATTTAGAATTAGTTACTTACCAATTAATAATTAATAAAGGTGGTTATAGTTAGTTTAACTTTAGCAGGATAATAATAACTTTATCTGTATTTAAAGCTTATAATTTCTAGCTGCAAGCGTATTTATACTTCTAAAGAAGTAGATAAGGCAGAATATTACTATTCTTTATATATGCCATGCAGGTGGTCGAGCTTGTAGGTTAATTAATTATAGATATTTTCTAAACCCTTTCACAACACATTCAGGGTACGTTACAAACACGTTAAGAGCTAATACTTACCTAGGAATTAACCACCATGCATATTAAGGGCAATTGTCGTGAAACTATAATCTTAACTAGGAGAAATGTAAGACCAAGATAGCCTTTAGCCTAAGACTTTCGTAACATAATTAAAAAGTCTTTAGAACGCCTTGAAGTAGCTTTCCTTATCTTAGTTTTTAAGATACACTCGAGCAAGTGTAATAACTAAAACATGTTAAAGATATATTATTAACAGGTTAAGAAAAGTAAAATAAAATAATTACTTTTTTTATATTACCTTAAAATTTTTTTAATAATTATCTTGTTAAGGTTACGTTGCTTAATCCTCTTAAAGGAAACATCAACTTCGAAAGTCTCTTATTATATAAGGATTTTAGCTTATCTTTTTGTAAAGCAAATAATTTAAACTCCTAAGGAGTTATTATATATGCCTTAGATATAACCCTAAAATAGGTTAGCAAGTTATTTATAACATGTTCTAAAGCGGTTATATCTACATCTATCGCGTTCTTATGCCTTTACTTATACTTAAATACTACACCTGCAAAATCCTTTCCCTCTAGCTAATACGTAATCTGTTGCTTACGTATAATAGATAATATTCAATCAAGATTATTAATAGATATGTAAAGGTCGGAGAGAGTCCTTGCATTATTCTAATAGTAGTATTATTTTAGTAAAAGACTACGAAGGAATAAGCCTATAGTAATATTAAGAATATAATCTAAACCTATTATAAAGGGTTTTACTAGTTATTAGCCCAGGATCTCTTACGTAATTTACTAGCTCTACTATCTCTTAAATAATAGATTCTAGTAGCTTGTTTAGTGGCGGTGGTGGATGTAAATACTCTCTAAATAAAGTTAGAAGAACGTATAGTGTAGTGATAAGGTCCTTTAGAATAAATATATAGAAAACAACGTTATAGGGTGTAACGATAAGTTTTCTAGCTCCTTGTAGATAATTAACGCCTACCTAACACGTTAGAAACGCATTAACAATACATTAAGGATATATTAGGAGAATGTTAAGAAAACGTTAAGAAACGTTAAAGAGCCTACTATAAGTCTTCCTCCTACAGCTTCGCTGTTTAATAATATAACAACTAGTATTAGCGCTATTTGTTCTATTGCTAGAAGACAGTAATTCCTGTAAATAGGAAATGTTATATCTTGTAATAGCTAATAATAGCTTTAGCAAATAAGGGGTCGTATATTATACAGCGTAGTTCCAGCAGCATAGATAGTATTGTACCTGCCTATTCAAATCCTAACGTGTTTAGAATCCGTTAAGAACGTGCTATAAGTTATATTATTTACTTACTATCTATTTTATTAAACGTAATTCTAATTGGCATGTTGCATGCTAAGATACACATGTAATACGTTACTAAAACCTTCTTTATAGGCTTTAGAATAAGCTATATTTAATAGTTAGTATCTTTATAATATGTATTAAACACGTTACGAACGCGTTTGTATCTCGTTAAATTAGACCTAGGTTAGAGCTATTAATATTCTCACGGAGGTTTTGGATTAGAGCCTATATTTATTTAGTTATAGTTAAGTGTGATAGCGCTTGTAATGTGTTATAAAGATATTTATAATAGAGAACCCTACTACAACGCATCTTCTATTTCTTTCCTCGAGCTTAATTTAAGAAAGGCGAGGTTGCTATTATAGGGCTATAGATTTAGCTCTAGCTATATTGTACCTAAACTACAATTAGAACACGTTCTAAACATGTTAGTAACATAATTACATGTACTTACTAAGGCGTGCTTAATATCCGTAACTTTTATAGTATTAACACAATATGTATATCTATTCTTATAAGTAGTTAGATATTTAGGTAATTCTAGTGCAAATTTAAGATCTATAGTAATTAAAGATCTAAATTGCGCAGTAGTAAGCAGAATTAGCTCTAGAATAGATTTCTGTATATTATAAACATATTTAGAACATGTTTATAACGTATTTATCTTAATTTACCTCTTCCTCTAATGCAACTATATTAAACTCTTTAATCTCCCGACTGACTTACTACAGAGAAGCGTCTTTAATATCTAGCAGAGTAAATTTATTTATAATAGATGTTATAGTAGATTTTTTATATAGAGAAGTAGGTGTAAGTTGTGTAATAAAAAGTAAAAAAATTTTATTAGTTAAGCTTAGCTAAACTATTGCTTAGGTTGCTGGGCCAGGCCGACTGCTTGGCACAAGGGCGCTTGGACCCCACCAGTCGGCTTGGCTTTTTGACCAGTCGGCTGGCCTGTATCCTGCGCAAAATGCATACATCCTCCAACTCCACCCTTTAGTCTCAACATCGAGCACTAGTAATGCGGACATCCTAATACCACGCAATACTCTACTCTGCCAATCGCCCACATCGAAGTCAAGCAACATCCGCACCGCAGTGCCGAGACTGTGCCTGAAATGTTGAGCGATTCAACTATGTCATCGCGAACGAGGCCAGCGCCATTGCGGAATCGCTTACGATGATCGAATCCTCGGAGCTGCATGTTGCCGCGAAAATTAAGCCGTCGCCTACGATAACGGCTTCGCCTTCGAAAGCTTCTATGTGTCAGTACGGCCGATACAAGGGGCAATCTCAAGAATCATGCGCGTCACGTGACCTGCCAAGACTTTAAGCGAGTCTCTTCAGAGTCCCTCATGGCGTCAACTCTACTACTTTGACCTCTACTTTCTCACCCACTATGACCGATTTCTATACCAAAAAAGGTCCCCCTACTTTTACAGACGCCTAATTAGGTGCTATCGTTGTTCTCCGCCGAAAATATGGCCTTACTTACCCCGAAATCTCTGCCAATTTGGGCATCTCTGACTCGGCTGCTGGACAGGCGTACAGACGCATCTAAAACCTCGCAAAGGGCGACTCTGTGCAGGGATTACTTGCGGCAGCAGCTAGAGTAAGGCCTCAAGTGCGCCCACCAAAGGTGCGCAATGGCTCCACACTTAGCGCAAAGCTACGGGATGAGATTATACGATTTGGCACTTATCGCGTACATGAAGCTGTCCAGCACCTCTGCGCGGAACCAGGCATCACGCTAAGCGAAAACACTGTCCTTAAGATTGCTGTTGCAAAAGGGCACCTTGCTAGAGCTTTCTGCGCTAGCTAGGGTTGATCTAAGCAGCCAAGCAGCCAAGCACGCGATCCCCTAAACCCCTAAATAGCTTAGTGTCTTAGTAAAGCTTCCTCTCCTTAATAGACTTTATTTATAAGCTCCCTAATTAAAGTTAACTATACGTAATAGTTATAAGCCTAGTACTTTTATAATACTTTATAATATACTTATTTTATACTAATTAATAATTATAGTGGCATGCTATTTTTTACTTTTTATTATTTTAATACTTACGTTTTAATACTTATAATCTATAATAAAGCTAAACTAGGCAACAACCTCTATAAAGCTCTTAATAAGTAATTAATTTATAAATTATAACTTATTTCTACTTTAGTATATGTTACGGACCAGAAGTCGACGGTGGGACGACAGGCCTTATGACGACAACCAGGCCCCACCTCCGACTTACGTAATGTCCTAGGCTGTCCCAGGCGCCAAGACTATGGGATATTATGGGACCACGTGACCCAGGGTCACGTGACGTCCCAGGAAATCCCATGGGATCCCACAAGGTTAGGATATGGGATACCATGGGACTCTATGGGACAAGGAGGATATATATACAGGATGGTTTCCTTTATACGCTCCTTGTAGTCAACTGAAATATCTTCTGTGCGAGTACCTTCTCCTATACAGACTGATAGTTATCTTATTCGCTATAAGATTAGATTGTTCAACCGCGCTTAATTGTCGCATCAACTCGTACCATTGAATAACCCGTGAGACGCCTCATTACCTTACCGCCCTAACCCGGATCGGACCAAGCGAGTGCACCTCATAACAGTATACGTAGCTTAAGCACCACGCGAATACTAAAAGAATATAAAATTATATTAATTTTAAAACCTTTAAATAGATAAATATATATAATTAGGCTCTAAAGCTACTAAACCTAAATACTAAAGGCAAGCCTTATATATAATAGCTTAAATACTATAGGCTAGAGTTTACTATTTATGCTTAGCTTATAATAAAGCTTTAGGTACTTTAAAACTAGGTTTATACTATAATTAATTTATAAAAATTAAAATTTATAATACTATAATTAAGTAATTAGTAGACGCTATAGGTGCTAATAAAAGAACTTAAGAATAATTTCTATTTAAGTAATAATAACTACAAGGAGCAGGTACGACATATATACAGAGAGGTTACCCTACGCCCACAAAGCAGCAGAACAACAGATATAACTAAATAGCTATCCGAATGGAACCGCGCACACGCCAACGCTGTGCTTTTAGATTTTCTAGAGATAAAGGGTACATTACTAATAAAGGATTTCCTACGCTCAGCACTACGATATAACTATAAGTAGGCTTAGAGAGAGCTTAATAACCTATCGCGACCAGGCGTAGTAGCAACTCTATCTTTAGAGGGATATGCTCGCTGGCTCGCGTAGCTCGGCCAAACAACAAAGCACGCAGGCATGTACGCTACGCTCGGAGGGCGCACTCCTAATGCAAACTATAAGTGCCTATGTAGAGCAAATAGCTAGTATTGATAGAAGCCTATAAAGTGTAACCGCCTATAGTATACGCTCTAAGGAGAAGTATCTTATAAGCTCTATAATAAATCTATAAGTAAGGAAATTAGTAAAATAAAAGCTAAATTTAAAAGGATTAGTAAAAAGTATTATTAGCTAAGCCTAAATTAAAGAAGTAGGTAGAAAACCTTCTAGAAATTTTAAGAAATATTAAAGTATAAATTATAGTAAGCCTATAGGTAAATAAGTCTTTACTAGCTAGGTGCTATAATCCTATAGCTACTTATTCTTTTATTTATATATATAGGTACTCGCGCGGGTTACATTGCAAGTAAATATTTACTCTTAAATATTTATTAAAGCTTTATAGTAAAAGTACGCTAATTCTTTTATTTTTTTATCTTTCTACGCAGGTACTCGCGCGGGTTACGTTATAAGTAAATAATTACTTTTAAATATTTATTAAAGCTTTATAGTAGTAGTACGCTGCTCCTTGTTTCTCTACTTTTCTTTATAAAACTTTATATAAACTAGCTACTTAGACTAATTACCTAGCAAGCTAGGGATTTAAGCTAGACGCTTTTTAAGCTCTACGCATAGGTTTACTACTATTTTTATATTTTAAGTTACTATTTAGCTTATTTTACTACGCTTTATAAGCTAAAGAATATATTATAAAAGGGTATCTTATTAAAGCTTTTTACGCTAGCTAGAATTAATTTAAGTAGCTAAGTAGCTAAGCACGTAATCTCTTAAATCCCTAAATAGCTTAGTATTTTAGTAGAGCTTCCTCTCCTTAATAGACTTTATTTACGAGCTCCCTAATCGAAGTTAATTGTGCGCGACAATTGCTTATAAGCACCGTAATAGCTATTATAATTACGCTATAACTTACGGCGTACGCCCTAAAAAACTAGTACTTAATAATAATAATAATAAGGATAACTAGCTTTCCTATACTAATTAACTATTTGCTAAATATAACTTACACTTTCCGCGCCTTATCTTTGTCTATTATAATAAGACCTTAAAGCCTATTAGTAGGCGTAATATATATAGCGAAAAGTAGAAAATCTCGCGCCTAATTAAAGTTAATAATAATTAATTTATCTTACCTCTATTGCTGCCTAAATTTAATTTAATATTCTACGCTATTACTTTAATAGATACTACCTCTACTTATTTATAGCCTTACGTTATTTAACTATAAGATAATAAAGAGAGTTATAAAGACCTTATATAACGCGTCTTTTATATAAATAACGTAGTAAAATAAGCTTTTAAGGTTAAACGCGATCGCGCGACTATTACTAGCACTACTAAAAAAAGGTAATTATATAACATTAATTATAAAATTACTTATAATAATAGCTAACGTTAGACTACTAATAAAGTAGTAGGTAAAAAGGTGGAGCTTTCTGCGTAGGTATAAAAAAACTACTTAGCGTTAAGAGATTCTATAAAATAGAGGAGTTTATATATAAAGAAGGGAAGGGCATAAACAGTATTTAGTATATAGAGAATATCTGTTAGAATCTGAAGATCCAGGGAAGGCTGTGCCAGTTTTGTATCTAATCCCTTATGTCATTCGCCAGGAATGACTGGTCATTGGCGACTACGCCGCAAGGCGCTAAGTTATGTGACTGCTCTCCAGAGAGCGTTCTGCAAAGAGCGCTCGCCAACGAGCAGGAACAAGCCACGTATATAGGTGTCAGATTAAAGGGTATTCTAATAAGATAGAATGATGATTAATTCTTCGTGTTACGATCCAGAAGTCGACGGTGGGACGGAGAGCCTTATGACGGCATCCGGGCCTCACCTCAGGATTACGTAACGTCCCAGGCTGTCCCAGACGCCAAGACCATGGGACACCGTGGGACCACGTGACCCTCTGATCACGTAACGTCCCAGGAAATCCCATGGGATCCCACGGCGCCAGGATATGGGACATCGTGGGATTCTATAGGACAAGGAGGATATATATACAGGATAGTTTTCCTTTATTATACTCTTTATAGTTAACTTATATATCTTCTGCGCGAGTACGTTCTCCTATATAAATTAATAGTTATCTTACTTTATTATAAGATTAAATTATCTAGCCTCGCGCTAAGTGTCGCATTAACTTATACTATTAAATAATTTATAAAATACTATAATACCTTACTACTCTAACTTAGATTAGAATAAGTTGTAAGAGTCTTATAACACTTTAACTACCTTATAGTATAATAGCAGGACCTAGTTTGACCACTATAGCTCTAGCACCTAAGGAGAAGATCCTAAAAGAAATAGTTATTAAATAAGTAGCTTAGATAGCCTAGCTCTAGGAAATTATTAACTAGATAAATAAAAAAATAAGTAAATAGAAAAATATAAAATATTAACTAAAGGTCCTAAAGCCCGAACCCTACTCTAAAAAGAGCCACCTAGGAACGTTCCTAACCTAGATAGAACTATTTATCTATTATAACCTAAGAAGGTTTAACACGGAATAAGATAAGATCCTAGTTACCTATATAAATATATAGGACAAGATAGCCTCGTAGGCTAGACTAATAATTAATAACTTTCTTAAGAATAGCAAGCTCGAAGATTATAATTTAAATACTACTAAAGACGCCTTTAAAAACTAGGAGTCCTTCTATAAGGCTATAAAAAGAATATTTAGCACTATTAATAAAAGATATTAAGCTAAAATACGCTTCTAACGCCTACGCTAAGAGAAATCTATAGTACTTTATATACTAGAGTTTAAATAAATCGTGGTAGAACTTAATAAATAGGGAGAAGCCCTACTTATAATTACCTACTATAATAGACTAAAGGAATTAGTTAAAGACAAACTAGTTTACTAAGGAAAAACAGATAATCTAGAAGAGCTTATTAATAACGCTATTAAAGCAGATAATCGCCTATACAAGCGAAAGCTGGAGAAACAGCATGGCACCTAACTACTCTCTAGGAAGGAGAACAATGCCAAACCCGTCAGAAGAGATTAGGACAGAGATATTATCATGACCAACGAAGCCCGGTGGTATAAGAAGAAAAACGGCAAAGGAAAACAGCCATACAAACCTAAAAGGAACTACTAGGGCAGAAGTGGAATCTCGCAAGAAGAGCGAGAATAGAGGTTTAAGGACAAGGCCTGCCTCCGATATGGCAAGCAAGGCCACTTCGCCAAGGACTGCGAAGGACAGGAGACCAAGGTCAATACGACCAACCTCCTACGAGTGGCCATGGCCACCCTCGTGCCAGCAGAGGCAGAGGAGATAGACCTCACACAAGAGATCCCAGAACTAGTAAAAGAATGGGGAGAAGGACAAAAAACCCTCCACGAATACCAGATCTTCCAACGACTGGTAGATGACACCTGCTGGATGTGCAGCAGCACGCTACATCACTCGTCTCAGTGCGAGGCAAAGGTGATTGTCCAAGGACCACATGCGTGGGACGCTTATTGGCTTGCCGAAAAACTACAAGGACCCCCGAAGCAGTACCTACGCCAGGTCACGATACAAGAACAACACGCACATGCCAAGTGGTGGTAATACACACGAAAAGGATGCTAATAACACTCTAAGGCTAAAGTTAAAGCCTCTTACTTTCTAGGAGGCTTAGAACACTATAGACTTAAAAAACTAGTATAGCGTACTTAATAACTACTATAAACACTTTTTAGCCTATTAGGCTAAGCACTACAAGTGGAATAGCTAGTATTAATATTTTAATATTACTTATAAATTATATAGGTAATAGAAGTTTAAGATAGGCTAGTTTCTTTAGAGCCTAGACCCTTATAATACTAGTATAATAATAGGGAACACGTAATTAGGTAGAGACGTAGATTACCTAATAATTAGATAAGACTAATGTAACCTGTAGTGCTTTATATACTTAAGCCCATAAAAAGAAGTAGCTTTCTTTAATAGCTACCTAAGGCACGAAGTATTAGCCTAGAATAAATACCTTACTCTAAATTACCCGTAATATAGGAATTAGGGAGTATATAAGTCTAATAGGATTAAAGAGACCTATGCGCTATATTAATAATAATATAAGTAATATAGGGTTAAAGAAATCTTGAAGCTAGCCTAACTTAAGGGTTAGATATAGGAGGTAGAAGCCTTATAGGAGAGCTAAAATAAGTCTAAGGACTTAAAAAACTAGATTATTACTAGGCAACGAGCTACACTAGTAATAGTATAATTATTATAGCTTATTAAGTAGACACTCGCTAAGTTAAGAAACGCTTAATTAAGAATATTATAGTGTATAGGCATTATATTATAGCACTTATTAACTTAAGGGCAAACGCGTGTCTAATAACCCTATAAGTAGTTAAAAAATATAATATACTATATTATAATAAGAGGACACCGCTGTAGATAGGACTTATAAATAAGATTTAGTTATAAAGATATAGTAATAGTTAGCTACGCCTTAAGACGGCGCTAGTACAAGTTAATATAAAAGGCCTAGAGAGCCAACATGTTTTCACTATTATAAAGATAAGAGACATTAAAGCTATTATAGGATATAAATAGCTAGAATAACATAATTTATAAATAGACTAGATTAAACGTACGATCCTTCCCTGAAATCCACTAGCAATAGCCTAGGCAAGCCCTAAAGGAAGGGAAACTGTTAGGATCTAAACATGTATGGAACGCGGAGGACTAACGGGCCTCAGTGGAAGTGACACTCGGCGGGGTCGCGTAACCGAGGTCACGTGATGTACCATCCAGCCAAGACATACCATCCTGCCAAGATTGTGGAAGGTGTACCATCCACGGACGGCGCGACCATCCATCGGAATCTAGGGACGGTAGAAAGAGAGATAGACGGTAAGGTTTACCCCTCTTGTATATAAACCCACACAAATACCCTTAAGGCATTCGTGTTTAACCTGTTTATTAATTTATCGTTTGGATCTGAATAAGCAACCTTGTTGATTTAATTATACTATACACACCTTTGATACTAACGCCCTTAGTGACAGGCGCAAGCTATCACTACAACCCTCTCCCGTCCTACTAGTACTCCTGCCCGAGAACCAACCTTAGCCCCTTAGAGAATAGCTACCTCTTTGGGAGTTTAACAGAAACTCTCTAGAAACTTTAGACAAGAAAGGGGAGTTAACTATCTAAGATATAAGAAGTATTAGTATGCAAAATAGATAGGATCTTAAAATAACACCTAGGACAAGTGCACTATATATAAGTTTAAAAAGTTAAAATAGTCTTTAATAATCTAGATCTACTAAAAGAATATAAGGAATTCGTAGACCTATTTAAGAAGCACGACGAGACCGTCCTGCCTAAATATAAGGAGTAGGATTACGAGATATCACTAGTAAAAGGAGCTAAGCTATAGCTAGAATGCCTAAGGCCCCTCACCTATAAATAAGAAAAAGAGTTAAAAGAGCTAATATAAAAGAATCTACGCTTAGGGAAATAAAGACCTAGTTAGAGCCTTATAGCTTTCCCTATACTTTTTATTTGGAAAAAAGATAGCAGGCTACAACTTTATATAGACTATAAATAGCTAAACGCTGTAATAGTTAAAAACTACTACTTATTACTATTAATAATAGAGCTTATGGATTAACTCTAAGGAGCTAAGTAGTTTATAAAATTTAATATTTAGGATAAATTCTATAGGATTTAAATAGTAAAGAGTTATAAGTAGAAAATGGCTTTCTGCACGCGATATAGCCTCTTTAAATATATAGTTATGCTAATAGGGCTAACTAACACACTAGTAACCTTCTAAGAACTTATAAATTAAGTATTATATAAATACTTAGATATATTCTGCACGGCATACCTTGACGATATACTAGTATACTTAAGTAGAACCTTAGAAGAATACAAGGAATATATCTATAAGGTGTTATAAAAGTTATAAGAGCATAGATTACTTCTACACCCTAAGAAATATAAATTCTACGTTACGGAAACGGAATATCTAGGATTTATAATATCCTAGGAAGGTGTTAAGATAGACCTAAAAAAGATCGGGATAATAAAAGAATAATTACTACTAAAATTAATAAAAAATATCTAATCCTTTTTAGGCTTTACTAACTTCTATCGCAAATTTATTAAGAACTACTTAAAGGTCACCGCTCTACTAATAGAACTTATAAAGACAGAAAAATGGCGACCTCTACAGAAGGTAGAGAAGAAAGCTTTTAAACAATTAAAGCGCCTATTCCTAACGGCACCCCTACTATAGATGTACGACGCAGAGCGGCAATATTATATCTATATAGACGCATTAAATTATGCGCTAGGGGCCATACGATTATAAGAATATAATAACGGGAAATAGAAACTAGTCTTTTACTACGTAAAAAAGCTTTTAGGAGTAGAGCTTAACTATAAAATTTATAATAAGGAACTACTAGTAATTATTCACTATTTTAAGTAATAAAAAGCGTAGCTTAAGGGAGCTAAATACTAAATAGAGGTATTTTCTAATTACCTTAATCTTACGCGCTTTACGACGACTAAAAAGCTTAATTAATAATAGGCTAAATAGTTTAAGTAGATAGTAGAATTTAACTTTTGTATTACGTATTTACTAGGGAACGTAAACGCTATAGTAAACGCACTTAGTAGGCAAGTAGATTTTATAAAAGAAGATAATAAAGGTAACTATATTGTAATCTTAACCTACGCGAAGGACAGAACTCTTCGCTATAATAAAATATAGCTTACGCTAGCACTAGAGGTGCGACGCTTAGACTTTACCTATTACGAACTAATTATAGATAGGATATAGGATTATAGAAGGCTTATAAATAAGGATCGCCAAGTATATAATTTTTATAAAGCTATAAAATTAATAGCATAAAACTATTAAAACTATATCTAGATTAGCGAGCAGGCGGCTCCGCTGCTAATTAAAAAGCTATATAAAAATAAGGACTAGGGACACCTAAGAATTATTAAAATAACGCGTTAGATTATAAATAAATATACTATCTTTAGGCTACGCCAGGCAGTATAAAAGGTACTAAGTAACTATTTAGCCTATTATAAGAACAAGCCTAAGAGATATAAGCCTTATAGCCTCTTACAGTCGCTGTAGTCACCCCTAAAACTATAATTAAGTATAACTATAGACTTTATTATAAAGCTACTAGTATTACTAGCACTAGGGAATAAGGACCCCTACGACTTAATTTTAGTTATAATTTATTAACTTACTAAGGAATTATAGTTTATGCTAATTAAAGAGGCTATATTAGTAAAAGAATTAGTCTATATAATAAAACAAGAACTAATATTACAGGTTAGACAACTAGACAAATTTATTATAGATAGGGCTAGGATATTCACATTATTCTATTAGACTATATTCATAGCTAAATTAGGGATTAAGCATAAGCTCACGATAAGCTTTTACTTTAAAATAGATAGCTAAACTAAGCGCACGAACTAAACGCTAGAATAATATTTTTAGATATATATAAATAAGCTTTAAGATAATTAGGTTAAGTTATTACTAATAGCTTAACTGGTATATAATAGCGCAAGATCGGCGACTACGGGGTACTCGCCATATTATGCTAACCATGGATGTGAGCCAACGACTTACCGGGATCCATTAGACATCCAGAGCGTTGCAAAAAACGCAGCTAATAAAGCCAAACTCATGCGGGATCTATATAAGACGCTACGCTAGAATATCGCGCGACGTAATAAGTAAATAGCAAAATAAGTAAATAAAAAAAGGATTAAGGGACTAACTTTTAAGGAGGGGGATAGAGTCCTTCTCTTATAAAAATTTTTTAAGATAATAAGGCTAAGTAAAAAACTAAATAACCTTTAAAAAAGACTATTTAAAATTTAAGAGGTTAAAGGACTAGTTAATTTTAAACTATAATTACTTATAAATACACGAATCTACCTAGTCTTCTATAAGTTATTATTAGAACTAGCACCACTAAACGCTAAACTAGAAATATAACTTAAACTTAAAAATAAGAAGTACAAGGTTAAAGTAATTAAGAATTTATAAAAGATTAGACGTTAGTATAAGTACCTAGTAAAATAAAAAGGATAGCTAAAGAGCTATAATACGTAAAAACTAGTAAGGAACCTTACTAATTATAAAAAGACCTTAAAGAAGTTCTACTAGGAGTATCTAAGGAAGCTAAGACTAAAGGTTTAGAATTATTAAGATTAAAAGGCGGAGGATAAATAGACTAGTCTAAGGTAAAAAAGCTAGGTATAAGACCCCCTTTTAGTTAAGTAATATCCTAGCCTAATAACTCTATCCCCTTAAGACGTTTAATCTCATTAATAAATTTTATTAAGTTAGTAAGGAGCTTTCCCTTATACTCTTTAAGTAAACGCTTTTACTTTAGTAACTTTTTCCTTTTATTACAAGTAGCTGAAAAGGCTACTATAGCTATTTCTTTTTTAACTATTACTACCTCTTTTAGGCGCTTAAGCCTATCTACCTTAGAATTAATTAAAAAAAAAGTTTAGAACTATAGGTTCTACTAGCTTACACTTCGCAACGCTATTCTTATAATAGTTACTATACTACGTCTTAAAAAAAATATCTTATAGGTTAAGCCCTTCTTTGCGCAGTATTTATAGGACACTATAGTAATTTAACTAATTAAATTTATTTAATCTCTAATAAAATAATAATAAAGAGTATTTTAAGAGGACATTAGCTACTGCATGGGGACATACAGAGGAAGGAGGAGAATAGTATTATAATCTAGAAGTTAATAGTAGGACGGAGAGCCTTATGACGGCATCCAGGCCCTACCTTAGGATTACGTAACGTCCCAGGCTGTCCCAGACGCCAAGACCATGGGACACTATGGGACCACGTGACCCTCTAATCACGTAACGTCCCAGGAAATCCCATGGGATCCCACGGCGCCAGGATATGGGATATCGTGGGATTCTATAGGACAAGGAGGATATA
Organism: Bimuria novae-zelandiae CBS 107.79; assembly: GCA_010015655.1. Lineage (NCBI taxonomy): Eukaryota > Fungi > Ascomycota > Dothideomycetes > Pleosporales > Didymosphaeriaceae > Bimuria > Bimuria novae-zelandiae. The sequence goes on along the minus strand of ML976675.1, from coordinate 287,867 downwards.
TATATAGGATAGTTTTCCTTTATTATGCTCCTTATAGTTAACTTATATATCTTCTACGCGAGTACGTTCTCCTATATAAATTAATAGTTATCTTACTTTATTATAAAATTAAATTATCTAGCCTCGCGCTAAGTGTCGCATTAACTTATACTACTAAATAATCTATAAAGCACTACGATACCTTACCGCCCTAACCTAGATCGGAACAAGGTGTGAGAGCCTCATAACACTTCGTGTGTGCTATCTATATAAGAATATAAGGCTCTTTTATCCTTACGTCTTACGCTAAGACGCTAATCTATTTCTATTAAGTAAGAAGAGTCGCCCTTTGTCCCGCCTAGAATTATGTAGATAAACTAGATTACTAGTAAAGTTTCTTTATGTAGGGATACGCTAGATACCTTTGCGTGTGTAAAGGGTTATGTAATTAAATATACCTTCTTAGCTTAGGCTTCTCCTTAAGCTAGAGACTATTTATTAGTAATTAGATAGTTTTATTTTAGCTTAACTTTAAAGGTCTCTATTATTTGCTCTAGCTTAAGTAGATTAACTTTTTTATTTATAATTATATTCTTAATCTCTATAAGTCTTAATTTATCTAGAAACTTGCTCTACTTATTAGCTAGCAGGGCCTTTATAAGTCTGTCTATAACTATATCCTCTAATTATTAATAGTCTACCTTAATTATCCTACACGCGACTTCTTGTCTTAGCTAGTAATTTTAAATATTTATATAGTAGAGCTTTGTCTGTAGCTTAGTAATCTCTTTGGTAATATGTTAGATTATTTGCTAATTATTATAATTAATTATAATAAAGAAATTACTAAGGTTAATTTTTTGCTCTTTTAGTAATTAGGATGCAAATAGAGCCTCCTTCGCTACCTATAATAGTGCTAGTAATTTAGCTTTAGTTATTAATATAGTAACTGTATTCTGTTTAGTTACTTTTTAAGTAATTAAGCTACTAAATAGCTTAATAATATATTTTTACGAGCTCTTATAATTAAACGTATTATTATTAAAGAATGCGTTACTTACTACTTCTAAAATATTTACACCCCTAAGCTAAAGACCTCGTAATTCGGTATTAGTAAAATAAAATAAAATTTAGTTAGTAATTACTTAGTACTTTTTACTTAGGTTAAATAAAAATTATAATACTTAAAAGCTTATAAAAGTAATATTTAGTCGCGTAGTTACTATAGCAAAAAGGATTAATTCTATCTTTTACTAATACTAATTAATTTTAGTCTTGCTAGCGAGCCTAGTACGTAGGAGTAGTTTAACTAGTAATATTAAAATATTATAGTAAATTTTATAATAATTAATAAGGCGTAATATTTTATAAATATATAAGGCTTATACAAGCTAAATCTTTCTATTTGAGTAATTCCTAATAATTTTAATTTTTAGGAACTACTATAGATCTTTCCTACTAATAAGGAAAAACTTAGTACTTATTTTTATAGCTTTTTTTACTACGTGCTCTTAATTCTTATAGTAGGCGATAATTAAGTCGTTTACGTAAAAGAAAAGAATAAGACCATCTTTAATAAGACAACATGGCTTATAGGGGACTATAGTGAAGCCCATGTTGCGGAGCGTAGATTTGTACTCCCTCTACCATAGTAATAGAGATATACGTAATCCATAGAGTGCCTTATGCAATTGTAGGACTGTGCCCGCTCGCGTATATCCGCGGGGCATCCTCATGTAGATCTCTCTATCAAGCTTTGCATATACGAAGGCGTTCGCGACGTCGTATTAAATTAGTTCTAGGTCAAATCGTGTAGCTATTACTATAAGTATGCGAAATAATTGTCCTGCTAGCGTTATAGTATAGGTTTCTTATAAGTTAAAGTGCTACTACTAATTACCTTATACTACTAATCTTGCCTTGCATTTTTATAATTAATAGTGTTTATTAAACTTATAAGTATATACCTATATATAGTTAAGAATCTGTTAGGATCTGAACATGTATGGGACGCGGAGGACCAACGGGCCCTCAGCGGGGGTGACACTTGGTGGGGTTGCGCAACCGAGATCACGTGATGTACCATCCAGCCAAGACATACCATCCAGCCAAGATCATGGACGGTATACCATCCATGGATGACACGACCATCCACCAGAAAGATAGGATGGCAGAAAGATAGGTGGACGGTAATCAATAAACCTCTTGTATATAAACCGACACGAATACCCTTATGGCATTCGTGTTCAATCTTGTTTATCAATCTATCGTTTGGATCTGAGTAAGCAACCTTGTTGATTTGATTGTGCCGTACACACCTTCGATACCAACGCCCCAGTGACAAGCGCAAGCTATCACTACAACCTCTCCCGTCCTACCAGTATTCCTGCCCGAGAACTAACCCTAACCCCTTAGGGATTAGCTATCCTTTTGGGGACTTAACAGAATCTAATAATCTAATACTTTTACTAAAGCTACTGTAATCTTACTTTAAGACTTTATTTTCTTATAGTTTTATAAACAGGATTACTTAGCTTCCTTTTATATATTATAAAGAGGGTAATCCTTAAGCTTGCTTTAATATATAAGTAGCTCTAGAAGTATACTTTAATATAGCTTTTTACCTAATATAACTATTTATTAAAGCTGCATCTTATTAAGAGTCTTACCTTTATATTTATTACTACTACTACTACTACTACTACTACTACTACTACTACTACTACTACTACTACTACTACTACTACTACTACTACTAGCTTTAGTGCCTGCTATAAAGGCTATAGCCTATAGGCTTATTCGTAACTGCCTTATTTACACTACTAGTAATAGTTTAAGCTAATTAACTCTTACTATTAATTATATAAGGAGTGTTACTAGTAGCGACGTTAAAAAAGGCGTTAAATATTTATACTTAATTTACTTATCTTACTTATATTTAGGAGCTTCTTTAACCTCTTCCTTTAGCACTTTACTAATTATTTTATTTTTAAAAAAGGACTTAGTAGCTTACTTTTATTATGATAAGAGAGGTAACTTTACTAATTATACCTAAGCTACTATTTCTTCTAATATATTATATATAAAGTTATCTATTAGATCTTTAGTTTAGCCTAAGAATACTATATCCTTGTTAAATATTACGTTATAAGTACTAATTAGCTTTGCTAGGGAGGGGATCTATATTCTCTAAATATTAATTAATTTATAGTTAACTAGATAGCTTATTTAGGCTTTAGGATCTAATTACTAGAGCTTACTTTTACACATTTAGTATTATTAGTTATAGTAAAGGCCTTACAGCTATAGGCTTTTAAGTAAGCTTAATTAGACTTCTTTAGTTAAGTAATAACGCTGTTCTTAAAAGCTATTATTATAAAGAACACTTTATATAGTAATTACTATTAATTAGCGTATTTTAGAATTTAATTATAAAGATAGACTGCGGCTTAGGTAATCTTAGGCTATATTTACTAAAGTAGGTTAGAATTAAGTTATATTATACGCGCTTTTTCTTTTATTACACCCCCTAAACGTTTAGCCTTTTTATTTTATACTTAAGTATTAGGTGCTAAAGGCTTAATTTTAATCTTCTACGCTAAGTACTACTTCTTAATATTTATCCTAGTAAAGAAGATTTTATTATTAGATTTAATTACTTTTACTATAATATTATATTATACTTATATAAATAGTATAAAGGTACTAAGTAATTTAATAATTAAACGTGCTAGTCAGTTATCCTTAAAGTAAAAGTCCTATATAATATTAGAAAATTAATTAGTAATTAGTATTTAGCTTTTTTCTTTTATTAAGCTATCTACTTTATGGTTATATAAATTAATTATAACTTACCTACTAGGGCCTTTAGTTAGCTCCCTAGCTTACTAGCGTATTTACTATTTTAGTTTTACTTTACCATAGGCGTTATACTTAATAGTAAAAAAGTCTTTAATTTTTACTTTTTTAAATTACTATATAAGGTGCTTAAGAGCATAAGGGTCTAGACAGCTTAATTATTAGTACTAAGTTAATACTTTTGCCTTCTACTGTAACAGGAACAATCGCTCGTCGACACGAGAACCCTTGGCTAGTCAAGACAGGATTCGAGATCATCCGAAAACCGACACTCATCCGTATCGGACCAATTTCGGATCTATCAGACCGATGGGGAACTACGAATCCGATTCGGACCTATTTCGGATCCATCAGACCGACGGTCAACCTATGGCAGTTATGTGCTAGCTAGCCATCTGGGAAGAGGTGTATTTAGAGGAGCTTGGGGCCTTTGTAGTTCAGTACCTTTTCCGTATCCTTTCGTACCAGGCCTATAGGCACTTAATTCATTCGAGGCTACATTCTTATACACGCACTCCCACATGCCTCTGCTAGGAGATACGCCAACATCGATCCTTTGAGTGACCTGCGCCGATACATCTACGGTCTTTATTTAGTACGTATATTAGTCTTATAGGTGGCATGCGTAGTTTTAGTAAGAGTACTACCTATTAGCCTTGTCCTGTGTTCTAACACTTACTATCTATATAACTTTTAAAGTTCTACTAGTATAGTATTATCTCTTTTCTTTAAAGTTATTAGATCTACTTTTATATCCCACTTGTTATGAGGTGCACTCGCTTGGTCCGATCCGGGTTAGGGCGGTAAGGTAATGAGGCGTCTCACGGGTTATTCAATGGTACGAGTTGATGCGACAATTAAGCGCGGTTGAACAATCTAATCTTATAGCGAATAAGATAACTATCAGTCTGTATAGGAGAAGGTACTCGCACAGAAGATATTTCAGTTGACTACAAGGAGCGTATAAAGGAAACCATCCTGTATATATATCCTCCTTGTCCCATAGAGTCCCATGGTATCCCATATCCTAACCTTGTGGGATCCCATGGGATTTCCTGGGACGTCACGTGACCCTGGGTCACGTGGTCCCATAATATCCCATAGTCTTGGCGCCTGGGACAGCCTAGGACATTACGTAAGTCGGAGGTGGGGCCTGGTTGTCGTCATAAGGCCTGTCGTCCCACCGTCGACTTCTGGTCCGTAACACCACTAAAGGCTTTGCCTCTAAAGTAGTTGGAATAATATAAGGTTATAGAGTAAATTAGGGCAATAGGCGATATTATCTGGCTATATTATTTAATTACTACTTATACTTTATATATTAAGACGGATACTTTTATATTCTTTAATCTATATTTGCGCATTCCCTGCCTATATAAGGTCTCCCAGTACCGATGGCTAGTAAGAGACAAAGCAATCAATATTATTAAAGATATAATAAGGTATGCCTAAATTAAGTACAGCTAAGCATTGTAATAGATACGTGTTTAAGTACGTGTTTAGGTTAGTGTAGATAAATATAGCTTTAAAGCTTACTAAAATTTAGTAATCTTGCGTTTATCTAGTTACTTATTATTAGCCTTAGTAATTCGAGTTAGAGTAGGAGTATGCAATATTTTAATTTTAAGTATGTGAAATTTTAGTCTTTTTACTATTTTTAACTTTTTTTTTAGAAATTAGTATTATATTCTAGCCTAAGCTTAACTAGCTTTACTATAAGAAGGTTTATTCTAAACTAGTTTAGCTACTTATTTAAAAAGGTATAGAAATAGTCTTAAAGACTATAGCATAGTTTATAAGTAGAGTAATAATTACTACTAACTATTATTAGTTTAAGGCTCTAAGGCGACTACTTGAATTTAGTACGTTAATTATTATTTTATTATTAATAATTCTAAGGTCTTCTTTAACTTTTAGATAATACTATTTTATTTATAAGAAAGGCGTCCCTATCTATAGCCTAGATAGATTTATTACTATTAGTAAGAAATAAACCTTTAATAGTAAAAACGCCCTTTTATTTACCCTTTATTAGGTACTATAGGATTATATAGTCTTAGAAAAGTTTTATTATATATTTTATAAGATAGCTATATCCTTGCCTCTTTATTGCTAAAAGGTTATTACTTATATAAATATAATATAGATAATTACCTTTATAAAGTTTTTTTTAACTAAGTCTAGCCTTTAAAGCTCTAGGACCTAATTAGTCTCTACTTTTATAACTATATAATTATACTTAAATAACTATATAGCCTATAATCTAGCTATTTTTATTAGCTTAAAAGCTTTTTAGTATCTTGTCCTTGCTCGTCGATGTTTATCTTAATAGTTAACCTTCACTATAATTATAAGGTTATTAATCTATTGCTTTATTATACCTCTAGGGATGCAGTAGCTACTTTATAGATATATAAAAATTATTAATTAGAAAAAGGTAATTACTTTATTAAGGTTTACCTTTTATTTTTAGTAGTCTTAGTCTGTGATTTTATAGATCTCGAGCTATTTTTTATAATAGTTACTATTATCTCTATATGCTTTCGCACCTGCCATTAATAGATAGGATAGTAATATTAGCACGTTATTTAGGTTCGCGGTTACGTAGGCGGCGCTTAGTTAGTAGTTTCTTATTAGTAGTAGTACTAGTATTACAGGTTTCTGTTTTAGTTTATTTATTAGCGCCAGGTCCATAATGTTTTAGACCTTTAAGAATTAGTATTTTATTTTAAGCTATTTTAACTATAGCGTGTAGTTTATGTAATTAGTTAGGATAACTATAGGATCTCTAAAGGTTAATAGCACTATTATAACTAGCTTAATTAATATAGTAATAGTAGAGGTAGTGAGACTCTTAATTATTAAATTAAAAGATATTCTAATAAGATAGAATAATAATTAATTCTTTATGTAAGTTATCTATGTAAAAATATAAGGCTCTTTTATCTTTATATCTTACGCTAAGACGCTAATCTATTTCTGTTAAGTAAGGAGAATCGCCCTTTGTCCCGCCCAGAATCGTGCGGATGAACCGGATTGCTGGCAGAGTTTCTTTGTGTAGGGTTGCGCCAGCTACCTTTGCGTGTGCAAAGGGCCATGTAATCGAATAATAGGAACGCTGAGTATGGCCCTTCCATACTCGTGTTCAATCTGTTTATTAATCTATCATTTAGATCTGACTTAGGCTCTTATTAATTTAATTATGCTATGTACACTTTTAATATTAATTCCCTATTAATAAGCGCGAGCTATTAGTAATAACCTTACCTATATTACTAACACTCTTGCCTGCGAACTAACCCTAGCCTCCTTTAAGACCAGCTACCCCGAAGGACTTAACAATATCTTAAAGAAGCACTTATTTCCTTACTATTACGCTATACGCAATAATAATCTAAGCGTAATTATTTATTTAATTTAAGATAATATCTATCTTTACGTACTAGGTCAACGTTACTACTAATTAAAAATAATGGCTCTAAGAATTAAATTTAAACTTTAGCCTCTAAACTCTCCTAATTTATACTTAATTAAGCGCTATTTTAGGCGTCTAGAAGGATTTCTAGAGAGTTATAAGTGCTACTTAACTTTTAAGGACGCCAAAAAGGCTGCTAAGGAGTACGTACGTCAAGTGTGACAGGATGATGAGGAGATGAGGCAGTATATGGCCGAAAAGCTCCATCTAAGCTACTTTATCAAAGTTGCAGAACAGTGCAAGATGGCAGGGGCCAGAACAACTTTACAGCATAGTCAAGACATCTCAAAACACCTCATTTCGGTGTATTTGTCGACCTTCCGGAGATGCCGACGATTTCGTGTTCCTACCCCCTGCAAGAATCCCTGTCGCACGTGACGCGCATGGTTCTTGAGATTGCCCCTTGAAGAGCATGGCGGCCATCTCAGACCATCCTTGTAAGACTGCAAGCATACAAAGGGTAATCTCAATAAAGTCGGCCGTCACGTGCAGCAGGGATTCCTGCAGGGGTAGCAACTTCAAAAGTCGGGCATCTTAATTCCATCTAAAGTATGAGCAAATACACCCAAATAAGATGTTCTAATTATGCTGTAAAGTTGTTCTGGCCACCTGCGTCCTCGCAGAGCTCTGCAACGCGCATAAAGTAGGTGGGATGAAGCTTTTCGGCCATATACTGCCTGAGTGTCTTATCACCTTGCCAGACCTCCTTTTTGGCCTCCTTGGAACTTGATAGGCATTCGTAACTTGCCAAAAAACCTTCTAGACGCCCAAAACAGCGCTCAATTTGGTGTAAGTCTGGTGAATTAGGAGGCTAAGGGCCAAACTTAATTCCTAGAGCTTTAATTTCTAGCTAGTAGTACTAGAGGCCTAGTAAGTATAAGTAAATATTATTTTAAATTAAATAAATAGTTGCGTTTTAGTTATTATCGCGTATAGCGCAGTAATAAAGGAATAGGTGTTTCTTAAGTATATTCTCTACGTACTAGATACTATTTATGCCCTTCCCTCCTTTACATATAAACTCCTCTATTTTAAAGAACTTTTAATAATAAAAGGTTTCTTAATACCTGCGCGAAGAGCTCTACCTTTCTTACTAGTAGCCTTATTAGTAGCTTAGCGTTAACTATTATTATAAGCAATATTATAGTTAATTTCTTATAATTACTACTTTTTATAGGTGCTAGCGATAGTCGCGCAAAAGCGTTTAACCTTAAGGGCCTCCTTTACTATATTATTTATATAGAAGTCGCGTTATATAAGGTTTTTATAGCTTATATTATTGTCTTAAGCCTAAATAACGTAAGGGCGTTAATAAGAGTAAGTAGTATTAGTTAAAGTAGTAGCGTAGATTATAAGACTAAATTTAGGTAGCGTTGTAGGCAGTGCGTAGACGTTACTATTTTATTTAACTAATTTTAAAATCCTTTACTTTCCGCCACGTATATTACTCCTACTAATAGACTTAGAGGTCTTATTATAGCAAACGAATATAATGCGTGGAAAGTGTAAGTTATTTTTAGCCTTAGGCTAGGTATAATACTATAGTTATTAGTCCTCGTTATTACTACTAAGCGTTAGTTTTTTAGGTTATACTCTGTAAGTTATTACATATAGGTGCTGCTTGTCGCGGTGCTCCCTAGCAATATTATAGACTGTATTCTTACTAAGTGTGATGCTAGCTTCTGCGCAGAGGTCTCTGACAGCGTCATGCACCTGGTAGGTGCCATATACGATGATGTCATGCCGTGGTCTTGCGCTCAGCGTAGAGCCATCGCGTACCTTTACAGGTCTGCCAGGAGGAGACTGCTTGACTGTAGGTGTTGCAGCTAGCAATTCCTGCAGTGAGTCGACCTTTGCAGCATCTTTGACGCGTCGAAATGCCTTACCACATGCGTGGTCAGTTATACCCAAATCAGTGGCGATTTCTGGGAAAGTGAGGTTGTATTATGTTCTGAGAACGACGATAGCAGCTAGCTGGGCTTCTGACAGCAATCGAGAGTTTTTTTTGGGGGGGGCAGGATTTGAAGCCATATTGAGTGAGAAACGTGAGGTTGAAGTGTAGGTGTTGACGCTCTACAGAGCTCTTGGAGGCTCGGAGACTCTGTTCCGCTAGTGACGCGCTAGCGTCTTGGCAAGTCACATGACGGCCGGCTTTATTGAGATTACCCTTTGTACTCTGTCGTACAATACCGTCCCGAGCTTAGCTCGAGCTTAGCTTGCTTACTAATTTGTTTTCATTGCTTTCTACAGCATCCATGCGTGTCAGGCCTAGCAGACTGTATAGTGAACACACTCGCCGCGCGATATTTCTTGTGCACCCGGCTCCGAGCATCGCGAGTCGTGCTCTTGCAGCTGCCTGTTCGGGCAGGTTGCTGCGGCCTTAGTGCTATCAGACGAGCAGCGCTGATTCGCTTGCTCCCCTGGTCGACATGGTTGGCTTCACTTGCATATGAGCATCATGCAGAGCTACGTCGAAATCGACAAAGAATGGCAAACTTACGGGACCCAATTTATCCAGCAAGATAGTTAGGATCATATATAATGACGACCTCCCGGCTATCTGGAAATGTTCATCACTCGTGCTCCCCGGAAATCTCGCCACGATGGTCCTCTCAAGAGTGTTCGCTGCGGCCTCTGTGGCTGCAATTGCGGCGGCGTCGCCGTTGCAGCTTCAGGCTAGGCAGTATGGTACTGGTAATGCGACTGCGTGTGCGCAGGTAGCTTCGTCTGTTGCTGCTCAGGGCGCTACGCCTACACCCTCTGTCGATGCGCAACTGGCGTACAACTGCATTACTAGTGTGCCGTTGCACAAGGACGCCGCGTTGCATTTGCTCGCGGGTGTCGTGCCATATTTCAAGTGGCAATCGAGCACAGCCTGGCTGGAGGATCCGCCTGAGGAGTACGAGGAGAAGATACAGCCAGCTATTGACGTCTGGGGCGGATTGGAGGAGATCAAGGCAAAGGTTGAGAGCGAGGAGTATGCTAACGAGTTTGAAGTAAGTCGCAATTTTTAATTGTGCTAAGGATTAGAGGCTGACAGTGGTAGTTCGGTTTCGCTCTCTACACCCTCTTGCAATCGACTCACGATGGCCATTTTGTATACATTCCTGATGTCGTCGGAACGGTCTTCAATTGGGCACGCCCGGTTCCGCTCGTGTCGGTGTCTGCCGACGGCAAGGAGTTACCGAAGCCGTATGTTTACGCAGACGTGCTGGCGGAATCATTCGGTAACGTTTCGTTCACACCTTCCGCTGTCACTAAGATCGACGGCGAGGACGCCCTTGAGTATCTCGAAGCCTGGTCCCAGCGAGGCTCCCTACAGGATCGCGATGCCTTGTACAACAATGTTTTCTACGAGCTTGCAACTGTCTCCTTGGGACCTACGGGCTCTGGAATCGGAACGTTTGCGGGCAGCGGCCGCGGAAAATGGGTGTACCCAGGGCCAGAAACCAAGCTGGAGTTTGAGAACGGAACGACTGTCACGTACACCAATGTGGCAAGAGTCCTCGTCTCAATGGAAGGCGTAACCGATGGCGAGAGTTTGTATCAAACATACTTCAGCGGCAGTCAAGGCACTTCTACCGTCGAGGAGTCTCCCGCCAATTCCACGACCCCGACGCCTTCAGCATCCGCCACGCCTTCAGCGACTTCGATACCCGCGCCCGGGTACCCGCCAGCGGTGTACAAGGAGCAACACAACCTGATTGGTGGCTACTTCCTTGAGGATGACTATTCCGACATTGCTGTCCTTTCCGTACCATCCTTCGTTTCCCTTACTTCGGCTGAAGTCGACTTCCAGCAGGTCACCGAGAAGTTCCTTGTAGCAGCCAAGGCCGCCGGAAAGACCAAACTGGTCATTGACGTCCAAGCCAATGGCGGCGGCACCATCCTCCAGGGCTACGACCTATACAAGCAGCTTTTCCCCCGAGGCATCGGCCACGCTGCCTTCGACCGCTTCCGAGCTTTCGAGAGCACCCAGCTTCTTTCTGAGTACCAATCTCGGTTCGCAGACACCCTGCCGCGACAACTTATCGACCCGGATGTCAATGAAACACTGTACGATCTCGAAGGCGACATCATCGCTTCTCCATTCAATTACAAGTCCGACTTGAACGCTTCCGACGAGAACTTCCCTAGCTGGCAGGCCAAATTCGGCCCTCACGAACGCCACGGCGATAAGTTCTCTAGCCTGTTCCACTGGAACTTGTCGGATGTCCTTACGCCGTACAATTCGGGTGGCATCTACGTGCACGGCTACGCCGAGCTCGCAAACTACACGAGCGCGCCCCAGCCCTTCGCCAACGAAGACATCGTCGTAGTGACAGACGGCTACTGCGCCTCCACCTGCACCATCTTCTCGGAGCTCATGCGCCAGCGCCAAGGCGTAAAGTACATCTCGCTGGGCGGTCGCGCGAAGGAAGGTATCACGCAAGCCGTCGGCGGCATCAAGGGCACAAACAATTACCCCTGGACATACATCCAGTATCTCACCCAGCTTACCATCACTAACCTGACGACCTCCGAGGACGAGGTGGCGAAGCTGAACGCCACTGAGCTGGGCGACTACTGGGACAATGTCGTGTTCGAGCGCCAGGCGCCGGGTACCAGCATGAACGTCAATTTCCGCGATGGCATCCGCGATACGGATGAGAGCGAGACGCCGCTGCAGTTTGTGTACGAGCCGGCCGACTGTCGCATTTTGTATACCAAGGCTATGACCGTCGATGTCACGGCTATCTGGAAGGCGGTCGCGGATTCGGCGTTCGGCGGGAAGAGCCACTGCGTTGCGGGAAGCCTGGGCGGGTACAACACTAGGAGTGCGAAGAGGGAGTTATCGGCTGAGGATAGGCGGTTGAGTAAGAGGATGCATGCGTGGAGGAGGGAGTTGAGGCCTGAGCAGTACCCGTTGGATGTGTACACGGATCTAAAGGGCTTGGATCTGGACCGCCAGGGCATCATGTGGCCTTGATAACGCCGTCTTTGCCAACTCGTTGGGGTATAGTAATAAGAATTTCAAGAATTGTTATCCTCGGTGGGTGTGGCCTGTGTGTGAAGTCCGGATCGATGCGTGACGTGCAACTCTTCGAGGTGTGGAGTAGATGTCGACGTCACTTTGCAGATACTAACAGTTGCTGCTGTTGCTCCCAACGGGGGAAAATTACGGGCACGAGCACCTCCTCCGCCACGGTGTCGTGCATCGCATCGACCCAAAGGAACGCCTTGAGCACCGCCCGCGTTTCGTCCCACGTCTTCATCTGCATCTGTCCAAGCAGTTGAACAAGTGTAGGCATAATAACCGCTCGTTCCCGCTCGTTGAAGACCGAAACGCAACCCACGACGTACAGCCACAGCACCACTTCTCGCGGCAGACCATACTCCTCCTTCTCAAGGCTTACCAGTGCACCAAGTAGCTCCTGCGCGATATACTCATACCGCTCTTTAGACCCACGCCACTGTGAGAACAACGTGCTCGCCACAGCCAGCAAGCCCAGCCGCATCACCGCATCCACATTGCCGGACCCAAAATCCAGATTAAGAAGTCGATACAGAGCCGAGAACATGATCCCGCGGTAAAACGTCCCCTGACTAGTGAGGTTGTTCCAACACCGCGGTATCGGAAAGGGGGTCGCAGACACCTGGTACCGGGAGTATGCGGCGGTGTCCGTGTCACGGTTACTCCAGACAGCGAGGTTCGCGGCACGCGCGAGCTCGCTGAGGTCAGTGTAGACGGCTTGCAGACGGGCGTCGAGGGCGTGGAAGCCTCCGGGCCCTAACACACATCCGGTGGCATGGGGGTCATGTGATTCCGCGAGGTTCTGGTGCTGGGAAATAGATAGCGCGCGGAGAAACGTCGCGTAGCTCGAGGGTATGCCGGATCCGTCTCGTGCGCTGATGGGTAATCTCGCGGCGCCGTAGCTGTGGAACGCTTTCGTCGGTGCAGCTATGTACGAGCTCCACGCGCCCTCGCCGGCGAAGAACACGGTCTTTTCCCCCGTCGAAAGTGACCGTCCGACATCGGCACTACCCGATCAATCAGCCCTCGCCCGCATTTCATACAAGTGCATGTATAAAATGTAGAAGGCAGACTCACTAGCATATATTAAACAGCACCTTCCTCTCCAAGCCCCACGGACCGCCCCGCAGCGCAACCATCTTCTTCAGCCCCTCGAGATGCTTCCGCGCGACCTCCCCGTCGTGCTTGAACGCCGCCACTGTAGCCAGCCCCATGACGACCTCGATCGTGCGGTCCGACGTCGCCAGCTCGTTCCCCGCATCGCCCACGCGCTGTTGAAGTAGTGCCAGCGTACGCACGTAGTGGTGCAGGACATCTTTGTCGGTAGCGTCGGTCCCGCGCACGTGGCTCTGGTACGCTTTCGCCAGGTACACTGTGAAGTGCAGGACGACCATGTCGCCGGCGAGGGGCTCGAGCCACCAGGCTTTCTCGCGGCTAAAGAGCCGCGTCGAGCCGACCATGGTGGTGTTTACTATTCCACAGCTTTGGTTAGCTTCCCCTCTCTTGACTTGACTTGTGCCACTCCACTCTCTGTGGGGAGCCGTTTATACTGTAGGCTGATAGGACGTACGCGTGCGCACCGAATCCAGCAGCTCCAAACCAACCTCAGTCGGAAACTCGCTGAAGTACGCGTCCGACCCCATCTTCGGGGGAACCCTAACCCACATGGCCTCCTCCTCGGGTTCACGAACCGAACGGTTAGAGGGTGCGCTCCGGCCCGCATCACTGACTGGTACGGCCGAAGCATTGGTCGAGCCTTTCGCGTGCCCCTTCTGGCGATTTCTCCTCCCGCGGTTCTTCCCGAGCATCACGTGGCTGCGTATCAGACTCCGCGTGTGGTCGCTATACCGACCATCCGACGCGACGTTGACGAATGGAAGGGTGCCCGCTTCCTGTGCCGCGTCGGTCGTCCACGTTAGCCTCATTGCCGGCACACGTTCCTTTCTCCTTCTTCGGGGTGGAGGGCGCCAAGCGGAGATGTTGCACTTTTTGGGGAATGTTGCACTGTTTGGGAAGGTAGACGGCGAGTGGGATGATAGGTAGGGCTGTAGAAAAGGATGACAAAGTGCCGAGTTGGGGGCAATGGTAAAAGGAGAGAGATGGAGACGCCAAGAGCAGATCGTGTTACAGATGTAGTATAGTTGTTTCTTAGTTTGTGGACGTGCTCTATCTAACCATACCATGGAGAAGTATACAATATTGACGATAGTCAAAATCTTTTAAGCGTGAAGACTGACGAGCCACGATGTTGCGAGGCCACCGTAGGTGCTGACAGTGTGCCTAAGATCCTGAAAGCTGTGAAGTGCCGGCACGAAAGAAAACATCGCCTTTTGTGGAACAGAATTTCGTCTATGACAGGATAGAAGGACGGTATGGACGGTGAACAACTGTCTCATTAAACAGTATGTGATGCACTCGAGTTCACCCAGGTAGCCCATACCCCTACACTTGATGCGGACGCCCTTGGGCGCGGATCCGAAGCTCTGCAAGATCGATGCTACGATCGTCACTAGAAAGCGTAGACTGTAAACAGATTAGTCTAAGAAAGCCAATACGTAGCTTCCTGTGTATACGTCTACGTGCGTCAAATGACATATTTGATCTTCTTCGGCAACAACGACCTGGTACGCATATGCGATTAGACCATCCTTCTGCAACCCCTTACCCTTTACACGTACGTAGCTGAAATCCCCATGGGCAGCCGCGTGTCGCTGTAAACTCAGCAACGCACACTACGCACACGACTTCCTCACGCCCCGATTAGCCCAGCCCGCTATATGATCCACAGATTTTCAACCCACATTATATAAATCATTCCAACCCATTCCCCTGCCCTGGCATCACAGTGGAGAGTTTTAGTTCCCAAACGGATGCCCCCAGAAATCCCTCTCTTCCAACCACCCCTCATGTATGCCCCTCAACACCTGTCCAACCCACCCCGGCGGTCCCCCCATCCCCGCTCCCATTGTCCCTTCTCCTGTCATCGGACACACCACACCCACCCCTCCTGCTACCTCACTACTCCCGAACCCCCTCCTCGCCGCCGCCCTCCCCACTTCCTGCGTAATCCTCCCTCTTCCCTCCCCCAAAGCCCGAGTTTCTGATTGTGCCTCCCACCTCTCCCCAAACTTCCTCTCCACAAACTTTCCCAAACTATCCAGTCGGGTTGCCGCGAACCGGTGCAGCGACGCAAGCACGCGGTTTAAAATGTCGAAGAGGAGGCGATAGAGTAGTTCGGTTGCGAGTGCGTGGCCTGTTTGCGCTGTGAAGAGGCGGGAGGGGAGGAGCGAGGTGGATGTGCGCCAGGTGTTCGTGCTTGGAGTTGTGGTTGTGGAGGAGTGGTAGGGCACGAGTGCGAGGGCGTCTGAGGACATTGTGTACACTAACTACCTGTACGGTACGGGGAAGGGAGGCGTGATACGTGTGCGCAGGTATGCGGGCGAGGTGGGTGGTGTGAAAGAAAGACAACAACTTGCGCACAGCACGCCGGGTGCTCAACGCCTATATAAAGTCCCTCCGTACAATGCGCGAGAGACGCGGGCGGCTGGCTGTTTGGACAGCCCGCCTAACGGTGTGCATCGGGGGAAGATTGGCCAATGGGAGGCCGAGGGGATGCAGAGCGCGCGCATCGGACGTTTGCAAGTTCCGTGTGCAACCGTGAGCGTGAACGTGATAGCGAAGCCTGTCTAGCCTCTATTGAATCCAGCTTAAAAGCTTACAAGACTGAATTACGATGATTGCAGACACAAACGCTCATGGGGGTGACTATACTCAGACAAACAGGGTCCCGCCTTTCCCCCGTCGTCATACTCAAGTAGTCAAACACCACCAAGCTGTGCACGACCGGAGACACAAGCAGCACGCACATCAACCGTCAAATTCAAGAAACCAATCTTTCAAAAATATCGCTACAAACCCTCGCAGTAATGCAAGCCTGCAAGTCTCCCTTGCCGTTTTCCAGGGCCAAAAAAAGAGTTCACTCCATCCAACGCAGTCTATTACAAGAATTTCAGGCCTGACGCCGATGGCGCCGGAGAAAACAAGAAGAATACAGTCCCTCGGCAGCCGAGCTGACACGCTGTTGTGCCTTCAGACCTTCGGGGTTGGGACTGTAGCAGAAGCACAATTTTTCCAAAAACAAAGAGATGCTGCGACATGTATGGCGGCGACACCGCATTTTATCCACCACGGGGTATTATACAGAGTACCGGACCGGCCATGAGAATGAGGAAAGATGGAAGAAGATGATGGGTGTGGCGTGGATATTCGGTCGCCTGTGAATAGTGGGGCCAGACAGCTTATTTATTGGTGTTGCTGACCACAACGGCTACTATAATGGCGATGATAATGATGATGATGACACCTGAGGGCTGGTTAGCATATGTTGGGCATGTACAAGATATGGGCAGACTGACAGATGAGCAGGCACCACCACTTCTTCCGGCGAGCGCTGCGGGCCTTTTCAATCGCACCGCCAATCTCGGTGTTCGCCTGGACGACGTTTTCGTGGATCTCCTCGCCCTTCGCTTCAATGTTTTCAACAAGAGGCTCCTGTTCTTGGACGATCTGGTCGAGGTCCTGGAACAACTGAGCAAGCTCCACCATCTGCTGTTCAATCTTCTGGATGGCCTCGTGACGCTCCTTGACATTGCGCAGAGTCGATGATGCCTGACCGCGGCGGTCTGTGGAAAGGAGCTGTAAATGTGTCAGCGGATATGCTCCCAAAGTGAAGTGCCAAGAGTTCCGCGACCGTGCCACCCGCAGTGGAGCATTCACGCGTCGTTCTATGGGTTTAAACGTACAGCCTGCTGGAAAATAGGAGCATTAGGGTCCTCCACAGCCTGCCTGACCTCCTCGTCGGTGGCATCTGGGCGCACAATGCGGTACTGGCGCTCAGCGGCAGCCTGCGAGTCCCGTCGGAATTCCGACTCGAGGTTCTGATACCGGTTGATAGTCGCCTTCAGTCTGCGGTCGACCTTGCCGACTTGGGGGGCGTTTCGCGGGTTGCCAGATTCGGGCTTCGACTTGATGTTCTTAACGCGGGTAACAAGCGCGCGGTAGCCGGTCATAACCTGAGAGCTCAGGTTGTTGATCTCGCCCGAGGGCATGTCTGGCCGCGCCAGCACCTGCTTGAACGTCCGCTCGAGATTGTCTAGCTGGTCTTCGATCTGGTCGAGCGCGCGGTCGACCTCGCGGCACTCGTTGAGGATGGCGTTGGGGTCTGCGCCGCCCTGCTGCTGGCCGTACGGCTGCATCTCCACCGAGCTCGCTGCACCCTGTTAGCCTTCGCACTGCATAGAAAAAGCAGTGCACGTACGGTCGTCATATCGGCCCTGGGCGAAATTGTTGAAGCGGCCGCCCTGCGGGGCACCGCCGTCCTCGCGCTGGTCGTACGGGTTCGCGCCGTACTCCATCTGCTGGTAGCCTCCGTTGCCGTACTGCGATGCCATGGTTAGTCGGTGAATTAGAAAGTTTAAAAACAAAGTTGGGTGTCGTGCAGATGGGACGACGGGAGCGGCAAAGGGTCCTCAAGACGCAATTGAACAAAGGCGACTTACGCTCATGCTGAAACGTGCTGGTCTGGCTGCGTGCGTGGTGGAACCTTGGTACTCCTGAGACAGTCGCCGCTTAGCTGCAGCAGAGGAAGTCGCGACGGGGAACTGGAACTGGGCGGAGAGATGCGACGGGCGCACGAACGAAGAAATTCAATGCGGACTGAGAGTGCCGCGGCGGGAGAGATATGGCAGTTTTGTGGGCTTCTTCCGACGGCTGAGTCCCTGATGGTCGGGGGCTGTGAGCTGAAGATGAAGGTCCGTACTTGCCCCTAAGCCCTGCGTAGCGCCAACGCCCACGCTGCGCTAAGCAGGTCTCAGACGCCGCTCAACGACCCATCAGCCCTGAGAGCCTATCCTCCAGCGCGGAGCACGCAGATGCAATACACGTGTAGCTTTCGAGAATTTATCCATCATGACCTTCCTTCACGTTCACCCGTGCAAAGCGCACCTCGAGTCCCACCAGAGAAGCAGTGTTGTCGCGAAGCGGCCGGCCTTCGCCCCACCGTGCGGCTCTCGCTGACTGGCAGTGACTGCAGTGTACCGGCTCAGCGCTCTAATTTTGCATCACGCTTTACACATCTCGCCACAGGATGCGCACACCCATTCGAAATGCACTTGGAAAAAACCCATCATCATAATCGTGCTGTTCATACCAGCGTGCGCTCGTGCGGTTAGCTTTGCGAGATTCGCTCCAGCCCCCAACCCATCGCAAGTTGTGTCCGAAAGGGAAACACAAATAAGCTCCGCCTTACAATGGAGTTCCGCTCCGCCCTGGAGCTACTCCGACCCTTCACACTGTCCCAAACGAAATGCGTCGTACTTGTGTGCCCCGCTCTACCCTGCCCTGCAGCCCTGTTGTACATGACCTGACGACCGTGCCGTACTATGACGCAGGCTTCTGGTCCGATGTGCCCCATCGCTTGCTCTCGTCGACGCCCGCCCATGTCTTCTCCGTATAGCCAAGCCGCTGCTTGACCTCCTGGACTGTCGCCTTGTCACCCGTGTTCTTGCCGATGTTGTCGCTGATCTTGACAGCGGGGCGGCCTGAGGCAGAGGCGATCTTGATCACGATGTTCAACGGGACCGACTTCTTACCGTTTGACTCTTGAACGTAGTCATCTATACCAAATTAGTGTAAGAAAGCGTCAAGACAAACAATGAACTTACTCGTCAAGAAAGTCCCGACGCCAAAGGTCGGTTGGAAGCCCTCCTTCTCCGCTGCAGCCTTGTACTTCAAACAGAGGTCGATGTTGAGCGAATCGGAAAAGACGATCGTCTTCTTGGCCTTGATGCCCTGCTCGTCGTAGAACTGGCGCATCGTCTTGACAAAGTCCAACGGGTCTCCTGAATCTTGTCGGACACCTGTGAATACCTCAGCATATGTCTTGCGCTGCTGGCCCAGGCCGTCGATTCCAGCCTTGATTGGCGGCTCCGTGCGAGCCAAGGTCAAGATATCAGGGCTCATCGTAGCTGTGGCGGACGCGAGTGTAGTTGCGCCTCCAGGTACAGCGGTCGTGATCTCCGGAATAGGCTCTTTGAACGCTTTGAGGAAGGTCGGGGTGCCGAACGTATCGGTAAGTGCGATGCTGAGCACTCCCTCTCCGAACGTCGAAGTCCAGTATTCCAAGGCGATCTTATTGGCTTCCTCGTAATTATTCGTGATGGCCGCGACACCCATGAACCACTCATGCGCAACGGTTCCGACTGGTAGCAAACCGTGCTTCATGGCGAAGTGCACGTTGCTGGTACCCGTCAGCTTGCCCGTCCATCCCTTCTGGGCGCCATCAGCCTCGGCGCGACGCAGTCCCTGCAGCACTAGGTCGTGAGTGTGGTAGTCGCGTCGCCGCCGCGTGCCGAACTCTGAGAAAATGCAGCCTTCTTGTAGCAGCTTTGCGCCCTTCTCGTATGCCTTCTCGACCTGGCCGGCATAGCTCCAGTCCTTGTCGCAGAACTTGAAATAAGCCTCGCTGACCAAAGCCAGCAGCGGGATCTCGTAGAGAATGGTTTCTACCCACAGCCCCTCACTCTGTATGCTGAAATCGCCCAGATCGTCCTCCGCGCCGGTATCGTTGATGGGCTCGAAGACGAGCTTCAGCTGCTTCGACGGATGCAGTCGAAACGTAGAGAGGAAACGGAGGTATTGCGCGTTCAAGTAGGTACACGTGGATTGGAGGAACTTGTACTCCTCATTGGACAAAGAGATGTTCTCGAGTTCTGGACTTTGTCGGTGAGATCCTAGGCTACAATCAAGTATACGCACTGTCTACCTGCGCTTGCAGCCAGCGAAACGCGGCGCGAGTAAGTTTCTTGTCCGGTGTGCGATTGGTGAAGCTGTACGTGACTGCGACGTCGGGAAAGTACTTGAGGACGCAACATTGCATCGTCAGTTTGTACAAATCCCTAGCCTTGTTAGTTGTGCGCATACGCGAAGACTCGATGTAACTTACGTGTCAAGCAACGAGAAAATGCCCTCGGACAGCGTCGAGGAACTGATCTCAGCCATAGTGTGTGTAATGCGAGTCAACGCTCCACGGGGGTGTCGCGATAGAGGGGTGGTGGGGCAGCGTAGCTTTATATTAGGCTAGAGCAAGCAGTCCCTGGATACCATGGGACTGTGCTAAG